>CAKAOH010033215.1:0-20944 GCA_916701665.1 Sebastiscus tertius
GTGTGTTAAAATGTGTGGAACACCGTACCTTCACAGGACGGAGAAGCCTGCTACAGCTATGCCAGTGCGTACACTGTGTCTGCTTCAAAGTATTATTCTCAAGCAAAAATTTGACTGCAAGATCATACAAATACTGCAAATCAGCGTAGTGTTCTTAGGTATCAGACACCTGATGGAAATCTTACACTCTTATTCCTCCCCCATGTCATTTCCTTATAACACCACATCAAAGAAACATACAGGAACAACACAACAGTTAGAGTCCAGAGATGTGTACATTTGATAAAACCCCTTTTTTTGTTCATGATCTGCTGCTGATTGTGTGTTTTTTCTCCTACGGCAGTTCAACCTGCAGATGCTCCCCCTGTAGAGAGGTATGTAGTGTGTACACGATAAACAGATTACTTGTAATCTAGTTTTCTTTATGACACTAAACCTTATGCCTACACATCCCGAACTAATTCAATACAGTATGAAGTCTGTCTTTATGTTTATGACATTTCCGTCACATGCGACACCATATCATCAGAACTAATTGTAGGCAACCAGTCTAGTTTAGTCTGTTGTACTTGTGTGCATCTCCACCATCATTACATTAACATGGAGTCTCTGCAAGCATTTAAGTACAGCCTGATGCACTTTAAGTACCGATTTTTGTTCTTTACAAGTGTTCTCTCTTCCTGTTTGTGTGTTTTTGTCTGCGTACAGTGACACAATGAGTGTGGAGCCGCGTCTGCTCAGTATTCCTGAGCTCAGCCACCACCTGGCTGAAAGCTACCTGACCTACTGCCTGTATCTGCAGGAGACGCTGCAGTACAAACGGCAGAACCACGGCAAGGTACGGCACTTTGCCACATTCACACACGAGGAAAGGAGCTGACAGGAATAGCGTCACATATTTCAGACATCCCTAAATGTTTTAGTTAAAGTGCAAATTCACAGTGAATGTTAAGTGTGAGAATCTACAAGGCACGATGCAATCTGTCTGATCTCAGCAGGTGCTGCAGTTGCGAGACAGTCTCTTTTATCATACACAAACACAGCTGCAGAGATTTTCACTTCCTCATCTTGTACCCCAGTGCAGCTCGTATGATTTAATAGCCTAATTTCTCTTGCTTGTTCTGTTTCCCAGTTCTGTGTGATGATGTGCAGTGGCTGTTTTGTACTTGCCGTGGTTGGGCATTATGTACCAGGAATCATGATCTCCTATATTATTGGTGAGTCACCTCTTGCCTAATTGGCATACACAAAAAAAAAAAAAAACTGTTGTGCTAAGCCCTGAATTTAAATAGGATTGTGTGCTTGTCCTGACAAACAGAGGATGTATGATAATAACTAATGATGGCAGTTAATGGAGTAATTACATTATCTTGTGGTTTTGAATAATGTGTTTACTAAATATCAAGAATCCTGTCGGAGCAGGTTGATCTATCGGTCTGCCAACCCGGGCCAAGACTTCCTCTTCTCTGTGCCAAGCATAGTTTACAGTCCGATGAGCAACTTGAGACACGAGAATGGAGTTCAGAGACGACGTTTCCGATCGGTCAGCCGAAGGGTGCCGAGATTGCATTTCGGCCAATGCGTTCCGCCTCTTTTGCCTCTCCTCACGGGACTGTTTACATACATGCAAAGCCATGCTCAAATGTGATTGGTCAATACTCCTCAGACTACAAACGGAAACCACAACACTTCCGTTACCGGATGCAGATATCGGTTTATAGAGATTAATGTCAATCTAATAGGTCATGCTTGTATTTTAATATTTTGTAGCAAGTGGATATTTATCACAGTAACTGCTTACATCATTCATAGATCACATAAATTGATCCTCGCTACAAAAAATCAGCCTATTTTCCGTGCATTTGCAGCATCTTGCTTCGGTACTCGTGAAGAAAAAGGGTTTTTAAGTCGTCTTTGTTTTTTCTCTGTGCACCCGTTCAGTCTTGAGCGTGCTGCTGTGGCCGCTGGTGGTGTACCACGAACTGATCCAGAGGATGTACACGGGCTTGGAGCCGATCCTGATGAAGCTGGACTACAGCATGAAGGGAGACACCGAGCACCGCAAGCACGACAAGAGGAGTGAGTGCTACTCTGACACCTTTCAGGCTATAGATGCAGGCTTAACTTTAAAACCCTGCAGCTATTAAAACACGTGCTTGTGTTTGTATTAATACAGGCAAGAAGGAAGTGTAACATAAGGAGCTTGAATCAATGAAGATCACCTTTCATGACCCTCTCACTGATAACCAACCTCATTGTAATACCACATGTTACATAATTGTGTAAATAGAACAGTATTGAATATCAGGGAAGTGTGATTGTAAGTTCCTCTGGTTACATTTGTACCTAGAGTCCCATACCTACCTCCCAGTATAACAGGATGTTAAAAGCATACTGTTGCTTATTCTAAAGGTGTGCCACTACTGTCAAATGCATTTTCTTTTCCAGGCTGACATTTTTAAAAGTGTGTTTGTGTGTTTTTAACAGAGGTGAAGAAGGAGGTGGAAGAGGGGGACGAGCCAAGAGCAGAAACGGAGAGCGAGAGTGAGGAAGAGCTGTCCTGTTTCGCCCCGACGGTATGGAGACGCACCTTAAAACCCAACCCACGTTACACTGACACATAGGCCCAATTCTAAACCACCCCCTACACCCTGGAGTGAACTCCGTTTGTAGTCACACTCACAGCTCAATGAAGCATCCTTCTTTAAAATATGCAGTTTATAAATACAGCAGCCAATTCAGGACTAACTTCCCTCTCTCCGGCAAGGAAATAAATAAATATCAGAATCAGAAATACTTTATTGATCCCCAGGATGACACTGAGTTACAATTTGCCCCCAATATATATATATAAATAAATAAATAAATAAATAAATAAATAAATATATATTTTCTCTATGTATAAGCATAGAGAAAATATAAATAAGAAATATGTATAATAGTGCAAATAATAATGCTGAAAAATATGATCTATCATTAAGTGTGTAAAAATGCAATAATAGTATAAATAAATATGAATGTTAATTTAAATGTATTGTATAAATACATGCAGTGTTAATGGCAGAGTAAACCAGATTATTGCACAGCTGAATTATTGCACTAAATGATTGTATTGTTAAATCAGTATTGCACAGTTGAAGATATAACAAATGATGGGGTTATAGATGCTGATAAGGGTAAAAAATAATAAATATATATGTATAAATTTACAACACTTAACATTCAAATGAGTTGACCGTTTTCTCGACCAGACAAGGGTATATTAGATCCTAAATACAATGCATTAACTTTAAGTTGATGATGTCTGTATGACAATAAAGTACAAAATCCATTAAATGTATATCTTCAGCAACAGAGGAAGTAGTTGTATTTGTTGGGAGCAGGGTTTGTGTTATGTGTTTTGAGGAATGGGGCTCTGCAGTGTGGCGTAGTTAAATGGCTTCAAGCTATATATTTACCTCATTCCATTAGTGTAGGACGGACGCACACGGTTTCATCAGTAACTGACACTGTTGCTGTAATCTCAGGTATTCAGTCACTCTGCCGTTTCTGTGGAATTAACTGAGCCCCGCCCCCGCAGTCAGTTCAGACCTGCTGTTGCATGTGTAGATTCACATAATGCCAAAGTCTCACTTACATTTTTTTAACCTCAAGGCTCCAATAAGTGTGATTTATGAAAGAGACAATGATACATGTTGTGTTCTAGCAGTGATGTAACGCTGTGGTTTTGTTTGGTCAGGTGGATGTGAAGACCACGGCTCTGGCGATGGCCATCACAGACTCCGAGTTGTCAGATGAGGAGGCTTCCATCTTGGAGAGCGGAGGGTTCTCGGTGTCCAGAGCGACCACCCCTCAACTCACTGACGTCTCTGAAGGTAAACGATCGGCCATATCAACGTCGTTCTCCACTTAAACTTCCTGTTTGGCCTATAAAAATACATCATCCCTTATCCCTAGCTTGAGCTATCTTTGTTGCTGTCTCATCTCTACTACAGACCTGGACCAGCAGAGTTTACACAGCGACCCAGAGGAGGCCTACATGCGGGATCTCCCTGAGTTCCCCTCAGTTGAGGAGTTCCCATCCATCGAGCAAAAGCTGCTCCACTTCCCTCTGGGAGGCGCCAGCCAGGGTGACGGAGCCCAGGCCGGCGCTCAATCGGAAGGGGAACAGCTGAGCCCCTGCAGCCTCCTCATCCAGCACCTGGCATCTCCGCTCCACTTTGTGAACACGCACTTCAACGGACACGGACGACCACCTGGGAATGAGGCGGGCGCGATGCCCGTAGCAAGCGCGGGTGACGAAGCGGGTACGCGGGAAGGAGAGGAGAAGGAAGCTGCGGCGACCCAGGGTACACAACAGTCCTTGGAGGCGTTGAGCGAGGAGATAGTGACCACGGCCATCTCCGCTGTGGTGCAGAACACTCTGTCAGCCCTGCTGCGCTCCAGCGAGGCCAGCGAGGAGCCCACCCTGGCCGAGTTCCTTCCCACCGAAACCCCACCGGGCGCTCTGGAGACTTCCACCCCACCCACCGACACCACTGCTAACACTACAATAGGCTCCTTTGGGGCTGACGAGGACCCGGATGAGGCGATCACGGCAGAAAGCGGCACCGGCGAGGAGATGCCCGACGACACACTAGTTCCGACCGAGGAAGAGGACTTTGAGCTTCTGGACCAAAGTGAACTGGAGCAGTTTGATGAGGGGCTGGACCTCATGTCTGAAAGACAGGCGGTGGGAGGAGCCTCAGGAGCTCCAGAGACACCTCCGTCTCCTCCGTCTCCTCCGTCTCCTCAGCATCAACAACAGTCATAGCTTCCCTGTTGCCTCCCCCACCATCTGTTTTGTTTTTTGTTTGTACTTTAGACCTTCATTATACCCATAATTACTGCTATATACAAAACATTTATCAAAGAGTTTGGCGTTTAATACTGTTGGTTAGTGATTGTGTGGCATATGGTTGAGATTACTCGGTGCGTTCTGCTTTCATAGTCTCACTTCACAAGGGTCTGTTCGGCCTTCGGTACCCATTCGCGGTAGTTTCTTTGTGGCCTGCTGGCCTGATAGCATCAACGAGAGCAGGCTCAGGGCAGAAGTGGCTCGGGTTAACAGTTATATCCTGATTGTCACGGGTTTGCAAAGCATTTTTTTTATATCTGCTTGGTCATCTAACATTGAAATTGGCTTGATAAATCAGCAGGCCGCGCAGCGAAAACCTGTCCATATTCAGTCTCTCGTCAACTCTCTTAACCGCCCCACCTTGTTTTCGCTCAGATGTTTATCTAGATGGTGTTATGAAGAGTTGAAATGTCGGATTATATAATAATATATGCTATAGATTATTTAATTTAACAGTCAGTCGATGAAACTTTATTGTTAAGCAGAGGTGAAAAGTAAATTGAATCCCCTCTGTTGCCCATAATGATTGTATGATAATTGTTTTAATGATGGACGTCCGGGGGTTTAAAATGTAGTTGCGTATTCCCAGAGTTAGACTTATAGTAAAATAGTATTATCCTTCACGTTACCCTTTTACCTCAGAAGTCTCCAAGGTTCCAGTTTTGACAGAAGCATTCAGTCATTAGTGGTCTTTCACTTGTTGCCTGGAAATGGAAACTTAAATCTTTGACATTGTTGGATGTTGACAGGTAGTAGATCTTTACCCCCGACACATAAGTGACTTTGATGTGGCAAGATAAAAAAGAAATGTTCCTGAATTTCCTCTCTGTGATTGATGCCTCCATTTTTATGAATATATGCAGATTTAATTTCACACATCCATATGAAGTCGTCCCATATATAATTGATTCTTGATCTCTGTTGAAAGACTCGCGCCTCTTGTTGGATAGGTCTATATCCAACTATTTGTTACCTGTATAGTCATCACTGGGATATGTATATTTACCAAATAACCTCCTTTGTGCCACGCTAAGTCCGTCCATGCATGCCATGCATCACGCATGTATTTACCATGATCAATATTTGAGGTCAATTTTCAAAAGGAGTGTTACTTTTACTGCAGCAGATTTTCTGTTTTCGGAGGGATTTAAAAAGTTTAATGACACATTATGGATCTGGCCGCCGCTGGGGATTCGCGGGCAACGTTTGACGTGACAAAAAGAAACTTAGCACTGTGCTCGACTGTAGAAAGAGGCCGGTTTTTGCTTTTGTAAACCACTCAGCATCCAAATCTCAGGGGTGGGTTGTACAAATTGAATATAACATTGCAGAATATGTGTCCATTTCCCCGACTTGTCGTAGTGCACTGTATTTGTACTAACCTTTTCCTTTTTTTTCAGTCAATGCCTCCTTGTGTATAGTGTAGAAATGCTTAAAAAAAAAAGAAAGAAACGTGTATATTCTGCATGTAAAAACAGCACCCTGTTCAAGTTCTCCTTGTCGACTGACAAAGTACTGCACAATTTGTGAGGAAAAAAAAAAATCAATTTGAATGTTACAGGTTAAAAGAGCCCATTAAATGCAGTTTGTTTAATATTTAATTACCAACAAGGGGAAGAAAAAGATTTGACGTGTCTTCATTTTTAAGACTGCCCAACTGGAAATGGAAAATGGGTGGCAAGTGATAACATCTAGAGAAGGATATTAACAGACTAGTTTATGTATGGTAGTAGTGTGTTTTATGCTTACGCTTCTTGAACTATTAAAAAAAAAAAAGGCACTTACTGAACTGTACAATTTAAAAAAAGGAATATATTTTCTAATTTCTCCTTTTTCCATAAAGTACTCAGTTTGATCTTTTACATCTTAAAAATATAACAGCTATGGACGAGTTTCACAAAGCGGAAAAGATTTATTGTCATTAAACTGGTAAAATAAAAGTGCAACACCACATGTGACAGTAAGAGAATAAAAGAACAAACTGAAACAAACTGAAGATGTTGCACTGAAATGTATCTGGATTATTTCCTTTAATCATTTTAACCAACTTTTAACATGTGTTTTCAGTCTTGTCTATATGCAAATGATCTATTCTGAAGTTTTTAATGTGAGTCAATTTTCTGATCCGAGTTCTTTTTCCTGGAAAGAAAAACACATCTTAGTTAGTATCTTGGTAACAACAGGTTGTTGCTATGAAAATGTGTGTTGTGTGGCATCCCTTGTTATCTTTCTAACTTGACATACCTGCATTAGTTCCCTTGCAGAAAGCTGAAGTCTCTCCTTCAGCTCGTCTCCAACGGTCACGTCAAACAGCGCCGACCATTTACCGTCTGTGAATGTTACTGGGATTGAGAGGACGATGTCATCTGGGAGATTGTAGTAGCCTGCAAGTAGCCAAAGGCAAATCACATTTCAACACCAGCTAGATCGGCCAAAATCAATATCTGATGTCATGTTGTGCTTTCACCTGGGCAAAGTACACCCATAGAGAAGACCTCATTTGGACTACAGATGCCATTCCAAGCCTTTAGGACAGCGAGGATCCCATTGGAGACCGACATGGCAGCTGCTCGGCAGGTCTTTGAAGCCACAGCTGCACGCTGACAACATACCAAATCTTGAAAGTCGGTTTCCAACCACTTCCTGGAAGAGAGAAAGAGATTATTGGCTTCTTTGGCATATCCCAGGATGTTTTGGATCAAAGCAGTCAGATGTACTGTGCAATCAACGTTGGCACATACTGAAGTCACAGCTGGGTTGGCAGTTTTGTAATTTGATATTTGACCTTATCGTGTTGCGTTTGTTTAGCCTGCCAGGTGGATAGAGTTAACCAATACAAATAGATAAGCCATTAATGTAGTGTTTAAAGCACACTGTTACTTATTGCAATCCTTTTCTTTTATTGTAACAAACCTTTCATAGAGAAAGTTTTTGGCTGGTTGGGAAAAAAATGGTGGTCCTTTGATTGGCCCATCATAGTTGAAAACATTCGCCCTCTGCAGGTCAATGTAGAAACTACCACTGATGTTTCCCCACACTATGACATCTGTAATATCTAGAGCAGAAGAAGGAAGAGTGATCATCTTGCATGAAAATGCAAAGGGAATACACACGGAGAGAGAGAATTATTTTACCTGAAGTCCTCACTTTCAGCTTCTTTGCAATGATGGCTTTGGCTTCATTCTCCAGTTGAGTTGCCATGGCGACAAATTGACGGCTGTCGATGAAGCTTGTATTGTCCAGAAGAAGTGAGCATCTCAGGTTGACAAATGAGTCACCAGACACGATCACCTTCACCTCCTTCTTGGCCCTTATGTCAATCAGTTGTCCATACACTCTGTACCTGTCTGAGATCCGCTTCACCTTTTTCTTCTTCATATCCTCTTCATCTTCTGCGTCAGTGTCATCAGACCACTTCTCATCCAGCAGTAGAATGACATCCGCTTCTCGGAAGGCCTGTTTCAGATCTGTGTGAATGGTCACCTGTGAATAGATATAGTTAGATGGCTGTATTTTTCTCCCTGAAAATTATACTAAAAAAATAGCATACTTCATGGAGCACACTGAGCGCCAGGTCCTCCGTCTCCGTCCTCAGCCACTGCAACTCCTCCTTGTTGCCCTCCAGGTCCAGTAGGTGGAGGCTGATTGCGGAGATGTCGGGGAACACCTCAGTAGAGAGCAGATTGGGGATCAGGAAGTGGCAGGTTGGGCTGAGAGCACTGGAAAGGAAAGGTATACATATTTTAAAAATATTTTTTTTTTCTCTTTGAGTATTTCAGACTAACCCACCTGCTGATCCAGATGTGAAGGGGTTTGATGAGACTGGCATGATGCTGCTCCTCTGCAATAACATTCATCTTGGTTTCCAGATTCTCTGCTGCAACACTCAGCATCATATCCGTAGGCATGTATGATGTGATGTTGTAGTAGTCCTACACAAACATTGATTACAGAAATTGGCAGGTATGAAAGTTTAGAAGTGATTTTGACTGGTTGATGCAGACTTATATAACCCCTGTCAAATTGAATAAATATAACAGTAATATAACTGACACTTGCTTTAAATGTAATGAGGCTCAAGGAACACTTCTACATTGCATTTGGGAGTGTGACAAAATTAAGAAATTCTGGAGGGAGGTGATCAATAACATATACCTTGAAAAACAAACTGGGTGTTTATGAGGAAATATGGAAATCATTTAATGATTTCATAGAAAGTAGTGATATTGGAGAGCTTCTACGGGAGGAATAATTAAGATAAAAATTCACAATAGTGGTAGACCCACAGAAGGGAATGGATTCTTGTTTTTGAAAATCTTTTTATTTTATTTATTATTTCTTTTCTATATATTTCTTTTCTGTTTATGTGTATCTTCATTTTGTTAGAGGTGCCTTTTAACTGTTTAATTTTATGATTGATACTGTGAATAATGATTGATTTTGGCCCTGTGAGAAAGGGAAAAGTTAAGAGAGAACGGGTGGGTGTGTGGGGGATGTTGTGTTTGTTAAAGTAAATCCTGTATTGAATATATTGCATAATAATGCTGAAAAAAACAATAAAGACATTGTTAATGAAGAAAAAAAAAGTGATTTTGATGAAGAAACCCTCAATAAGCCTACCTGACAATGCTCCAGGAAGTCACTGAAGCCTCCTAAGAGCATCTCTTTCCCTCCTTGGTCCACCAGCTCCCTCCAAACCAAAGGGGACTGCTCGTGTGTCCATCCATTTCTCTTGCAGGTGACCTCCAGCCATTCCTATCAGTGAGAGGTCACATTGAGGTGACAAATAGTTATCACACCAAGAATATGCTAATGTTTAATGAGTTTTGAAAGAAGGATATTACCTTCCACTCATGTGGGAGGATGGAGATCTTGTGGATGCTGAAGTGTGGCAGAGATCCCTGCAAACTGTCTGCTAACAGTTCCGCTTTAGCGAAATGTGGACAATCTGTTTTACCTGCAGTTGTTAAAAATGAAATCAGAAATAATAAAATATGTTTGATATAAGTGTAAAACGTGTAAAAACAAACTTTTACCAGCAAGCACAAATTTTGCCATTGTTGTTGGTTGCTAGGAAACCGTGGGTGTTGCGCTTATTTGAGTCCGTGTAGGAAATACACAAACAAAAAAAAGATAAGGACGTGTTGTGATGACTGTGACAGCATATTATTTAAAATGTTTTTATTAACCGTAATAAATATCATACTTGAGACTTTTTACATTCACAATAAACATTATATTTTTGACGCAATACGTGGTGTAACCCGGATGTACCAAGTTGACAGGGGGAGGGGGGGGGACTAAATATGGCAGCGCACACAGTCGGAAGCAACCCAGCACATGAGAATGCTAGCTAACAAGGCTTGGAGCTATCTATCTTTTTAGTGTTATATGGCTTTATTTCTCTTCTCTAAACAATTTTAATCACAACTGTTACATAGTCTAGCATTTTCCATGTGTTTGGGACAATTATTTTGTATGTTTCTAAATTTAAGAGCAGCAATAAGGTAGGTTATATTAAGCTAATATAAGCTAGCTAGTTTATTACTGGAGGGGTGCTGACCTTGTTGTCATCTTCTACTTTGTAAATACATCATTTGTACTAACTGCTTGCACAATTAAACAGTCTATATGGTCAAAAATGTCGTGTGGAACAGTTGCAGTGCTGACATTTGGATGCTGTAATATCTTATTTCCATTTTTGTCCTTTACAGAGTCCACTAAGTTATTATCTAAGGCAAGGCAGCTTTATTTGTAGAGCACATTTCAGCAACAGGGCAATTCAAAGTGCTTTACATAAACATTCAACAACATTAAGACATAATTAAAACAGTTATGAAAACATTAAAGATTAGAAAATAAAAATAAAAGCTAGGATAGAAGCTAAAATAGAACATAACACACAATAGTAAAAGCTCTAGTGCAGTATAAGATCATTATCTGGTTTAATAAAAGGCAGCAGCAAACAGGAAAGTTTTAAGCTTTGATTTAAAAGAACTCAGAGTTGGAGGTCCTGCAGTTTTCTGGGAGCTTGATCTAAATATTTGGTGCATAAAAGCTGCTTCTACATGTTTAGTTGTGACTCTGGGGACACTAAGCAGACTGGTTCATAACATAGCAGAAGATCAGAAATGTATTTTGGCCCTAAACCATTTAGTGCTTTGTAAACTTTGATTAGAGAGCAATGTCTGCCTGGGTGACAGAAGAGGTCCTGAGATGGGGCCTGCGCTTTTGCAGCCGCAGGTCTCTATGGCAACAGCGCAGGTGCCTGGTGACAGCATCAATCAAGGACACATCTTTCCCTAGTCAGCAGTTAGCAGCACACATTTGGGGCATAAGGAAAAGTCATACATGCCTGGATAGTGTCAGCTCAGTGAGGTTTTACTCCCAGGGTAGGATTCACAGTGAAGACTTGGAAGAGAAGGAGCATCTCTCTTCTGAGATCCAGACTGATGAGACAGCCTTAAGGAAGATACAGAAGAGGTCGCCCTTCTTGGACCACCTGCAACGCTGTGGATCCCCATCAGATGTGTTAGACCTCTCCTGTCAGTACTCGCCCACGGTTCGACAGGTGAGCAACTGCCTGACCCACATGTGGTCCATCACTAAGAAGATGTCAGATGAGCAGCGGCGCTACGAGCTGCAGCTGATGTTTGAGCATCCTGCGTTTGACAAGCTGCTGCAAAAGGCCATGAAGGGAGTGGGGCACATGCGCAACGAGGATGTGGCTTATTCTCTCTTGGGTATGATCAAACTGGGTGTTCCCGAACGCAGCCGTGTGATCCAGACTTTCTTCCGAGCCTGCCAGGTAGGCGGTGAAAGATTGTCCACCAGCAAGCAAACATGTTTTGTCAATATTTTGATTTTATTGTTCAACCAAATATATTTTATTGTCCAACAGGAGAATCTGAATAACTTTGATGAGAAGTGTCTGTCCGTCTTGGCCTCCTGTCTGGAATATGTGGAGGACGGTGCCAATGTTGGTGCACTTAAGGAGGGAATGAGGTCAGGATTATCAAATGATGCTCAGCCAATTCATTACTATATAGATTTGTACTTCTTTTTTTTCAGATTAATTCACATTGATGTTTATTGATGTCCTAGGTTGGTTGTTGAGGACCGTCTTCCCAGGATCAAGAATGTAATGGCTCTGCAGACCATGATGCGCCTGTTGGGGAAAGATGCCCCACTGGACCTCAAACGGAAACTCGAGGTTGGTTTGTGACTCTTAGTTTTGACCTTATTTGGTATTCATATCCCTGTATATGTGGATCTAAAATTATCCAAGTTTCTGATAGCCAACTCTTGTACAGGCATGTCCTTGACTACTCAACATTCTCTGATGTCAGCTTTCTCATTGTAACATTTCATATTTTTGAACTACGAAGCTAAATGTCCTTTTTTTTTTTTTTTTACCTGTAACTGAATCCATTCATTCTGTACACTGCTTCCTCCAGAGAAAGGCTTTATCAATGGCCGACCAGTTCAGCCTTCCCAACACTCAGTACATGATCTCCACTATGGCTGCAATGGGCTTCCACTCCAAACCACTGCTGGATGTCTGCAGTAATATGATTAAAGGTAAAAAAAAAAAGATAAACTTGTTGAATACTTTAAATTATAGTGGATTTCATATTTGTTGTCAGCACAGAATCAGTTGAAGGAGCCTGAAATATGATATCATACTCAAAAAAAAGGCTTCTATTTCATAGTTTTAATGACCTGCTCTTTGGTTCTTTTCCCACATCTGTCCTCTCTGTTAGAAAACCTCCATGGAGTCCCCTTCAACAGATTGTTGACAGTGCTGCAGTCCTGTAGGGAGCTGCACTACAGAAACTTAGATCTGTTCACTGGAATTTCAGACTACGTCGCCTCTACGATCGACATATGGACCAAAAAACAGGTGCTGCAACAGACAACTGTCTTCTAACCCCTTTTGTGAAATGTTAAATATTTCTAATAGGGCTGTCGAAGTTAACGCGATAAGGAATTAACGCAAATTAATTCTAATGCCACTCATTTCTTTAACGGATTTTCGCAATTTAGGATTTTTAGGTTGTAGTACATTTTGAACATATAAAAAAATGTGCGATTAACTATGGACTATCATGTGATTAATCGCGATTAATATTTGAATCAATTGACAGCCCTAATTCCTTGAATCTAGCAGTAAGTTAAAGTCCATTGTCCTCTATAATCTATTTTATGAACAAAAGTCTTAAGATGGCTCATAAGTCATAATTTACATCTGACTTCATGCCTGCAATCACATTCTAAGAGTTTCCTCCTCTCTGCTCAGGTGTTCCTCTTCCTGTCTGTGTTTGAGAACCTCGGCTTTTGTCCTACCGCCTTAATGGAGGCATTTGTTGAGAAGGTGATCGCCGATCCAGACGCCCTGACACTTAAAGACCTCCTCTGTGTCCTCAAGGTGTACTCCTCTCTCAACTATGATCTGCAGCACCAAAGACAACAGTAGGCCACTCGCATGTCTTCGTCTTTCAAATTGTACTCATACCCTTCATATAACAGTAGATATTACTTACATGACCATTTGTTTCCAGGCTTGATGTCTTTGTTTGGGTTTCATCTTTGCTGTTCTAGGTTCCTGGATAGTTTGAGCCAGGCTCTGGACTCCTATCTAACCAAGATGTCCGCGTTTGAGTTGTTAAAGGTTGCTTACCATCTGTGTATGCTGGGCCACTTCCCCTCTGCACCACTGGAGCAACTCCTGCAGAGCAGCACACTGGAGAAGTTTAACACTACAGGTAAGATCATTGACTCGCTCATGGACTTTTTTGCTCTCCTCACACTTTGGTTTGTGAATTTCATCCGTCTTCTATTTTCTCCTCAGCACCCAGGTTTGTCCCTAGCCAGGAGAGAATGTTCCAGACCGTCAACTCGTGCCTCCGTCTTGATCGTCCTCCACTCCCTCATCCCCTGATGGTCCCCCCATTTTACCTGGGAGACCCCGTCCCCAGCAGTCCACCAGTCAACCTGTTGCTCTCGCAGGCCCTGCAGAGTGTGTTGGTGGACCACACAGACACAATGCTGCAGGAGATGGTGGTGGTGGAGAACGTCTACATCATAGGTAAAGACAGAATACTAGAGGAGAGAAGCTGTGAGTGCTTGTCACAGTTTCATATTGGGTTTATGTCTTTTACCGTTTTCGCCTGTCTCTCCACAGAAATGCTTGCGTTGATTCTTTCGCTTGTGTTTTTGTGCGTCGACTCTCAGACGGCGTGATAACCAAACCTCTGCCGAACCACACCTCAGTGACTGAAGCGGGTAGCTGCGCAGGAGATGAGAGTTCTCCAGCAGAGAGCAGTCAAAGGTAAGATGCCAGTTTGCAGTCGACAGCATCACCAGACTCAATCTTCTACTTCAAAATCTGCTGCGGTGGTGGGTTTGTTTTTTTTCGCCATAATGTGCTTATGTCACGTTTGGTGAAGTTTGATGATGTGACAGCAGGTGGTGAGGATGTTGGGGCATTCTGTTCCGACAGTGACGGGCAGTGACGCAAGTGATTGCGTGCATCAAATATCTGATTCCACAACTTTTGCATGCAACAAAGCACTTACATTTCAACCTAAGGCAGATTATATAAAGAGCATAAAATAGTGCTCTAACAGCAGGACTGTTTGTTACTTGTATTTAACACCACAGATGCTTTAAATTCCATTTTGAACTCTTTTTAAGTTAAGAAAGGAGGAAGATTAAGCGTTAAAAAAAGCTTAATCATAAACAGAAATTCAACAGAAACTCAAAAAAACGTATCCAACTATTCTAAACAATAAACCATTTTTACAAACGCTTTAAAATTTCATACAGGAGTGTATTTGCAGTTGTGTAAATCTAGTTTATTTACAACCTTTGAAATGGTTTTTGCATTTACTGTTTTAATTTCTGTGCACATCTATACTTTTTATGCACATATGTTGCCTTCTCGGTTCCATTTTATAGATATTTTTGTTCTGCTCCGCACAGTGGGTGTCCTAAATAGTCATTTAATTACATATAACATGTACATAGTCATTTCTCTTACCCTATTTTTCTCACTATTGCACACAGTGAATTCTTTGTCTAGAGGGCTGTAGCTAAATAGATTTTTATTGAGCCTGCTGATTTACCCGTGCAAATTCAACCAAACGGTTCTGATGATGTACAGAAAACATGAGTCGAAACCTGTTCTGAACTTCTATCATACAATTTAAATCATTACACATAGACAAAATCAAATTAAAAATCCTAAACTATATCAACCCTACAGAGTGAAGATGTGTAGTTTAAATGTGTGTCAAAGGAAGTCAGAAGTTCAAAATGCTTCCGCTCAGTTTTAAAGAAAGCCACAGTCTATTCTTCAGGTTTCAGGTTTTTTTGTCTTCTAATCAAACTGTCACTTTCACACAGTGATGCCTGTACCTAAATTCAAATTTTGACCTTTTTAAAGCTGAGAAAACGCCTTGTCTTGGTGTCCTAGAATCGCAGTGGTTTGCTCATCACACTCTGGTTTCTGCTACGGCACGTCCAATCCCCGCGGCCCTCTGGCTGTCAAGATTCGCCATCTGAAGATCCTGGGTTATAACCATGTCTTGGTGAGACTCACAGTTTTGATTTTTTGGAGTACTTACTGACACTTTAGACAAGCGTTAGAATAATATTCCTACATTTGTTGTAGCCACTGCCTTCAGCCACATGTGAACGTTTAATTTCCTCAGAATATATATATATATTTCTAAATAATGTGTTCCTCCTGACCTTTAGTCAAATGCTTCTTCAAACAACAATACTACTAATTGAAGAAGAAACAGTGCTGAGAGCGAGATTTACATTATCCTAATCCCGTCCACCAGGTAACGGAGCAGGAGCTGCAGTCCGCGTCTGAGGAAAAGAGGATAGATTTCCTCAGGGAACGGATTTTCCCGGAACACCACCGATCGGACGCACAACCTCAAGCGGAGCAACTGGGATCTTGAGGACAGATGTCAGTGTTAAAAGGATGCAAACACACCGATTTTGTTGCGCTAATCAATGCTTTGTAAACACAAATATATATTAAAGTGTTAATATCAATCGAGATACACATGAAGAGAACCTGAAGTTTTTTATTTGGGTGTGAAAGAGTGTCATTCTTCACAGGAGGAGGGACTGTGGGGAAATCTTCTATCGTTTGTTTTGAATCATCCGTCCCGAAAATGGCTTCAAAAAATCAAACAGAAACAACGTGTTCACCTTGCCGATGCTCGTAGTGGTTGATGAGTAAGATCGCGCTGCTGAATGAAACCAAATTAAAAGCAGTGTGTGCACTTGCAATAACTGCAAGGTGAGCAAGGTAAAGGTAGGCGTCCCCTTTTTGAAGCAACCATCTGCAGAAAGCATGAGGAAGGAAAAAAAGAAACAGTAGAGCGAGGAAGACAGGAAGCGGTGCAGATTGTTATTGTTTGAAGTGTGTTTGCCTCTCCTTGTTGTATATCTGCCTCTCATCGACCTCAGCGATGTTAACTATCCGAAAAAACACGCTCTGATGTTTCTGTTTTCTTAGAAATAAGAGCGCGGAAAGAGATGTGCGAGGTGATGGAAATCCGTCGCATGATATCTCGATTTTTTTAACACCGTAGATCGTAGATGCATGTAGAGTCTTTTTTTTTTTCAGTTTGAAATTGTGGTCACTTGTAATTCACATATCACCACGCTGGTTCGCAAGCTGTGTGAACCCTTTGAATGTGGTTAAATCCCCTCATTTAGACACCACCTTCTGTTTCGACCACAGAGAGGGGTTCCAGATACGATACAGATCTCTGTCTGTGTGTGTGTGTGTGTGTGTGTGTGACAGTGAGTGAAACAGGAAGTCATGTACGTTATGTTTTTTTATTGTTTTATACAACCACAACTGTCAAAGGAAGACTGCTACTTTCGCTGTGTAGACACAAAACAAACTAGTACTGACAAGAAAACGGACTCAACGAAAAACCTCAGTCGCGATGTTTTATACAGGGCAAGCTACTACAAAGGACACCCCCTGTGTTTTTGTATCTAAACCAACAGGGATGGCTGTGCAAATGGTGAAGTGATGCACGGGGTGATTCAGAAGTGACGCGGTATAGGAATTTGAACTCCTCTTTTCTTCTTGCGGTCCCTGGATGCTTTGGGTTTGGTGTTCATGTAGTCACTCTGGGAATCCGCCCCCCTCAACTTGACCTGTAAAGACAAGTTAAACAACAGCATTATGTCTGTGAAGGTGTAATATGATGTGTGATGATGTAGCTATCGTTGAGGACACAGAGGTCATGTCATCAGGATTTTTTTTCTGGGAATTTATGGACGTGTAGCTTATTGTAATTTAATTATTATTATTATATAATTATAATATTATAATTATTATATATTATAATATAATTATAATATTATATATTATAATTATAATTATTTAATATATTATAATTAATTATAATTATAATATTATATATTATTATTATTATACATATTATAATTTAAAGGTTTCTTCAAGGTGGGATTTTTAAAGGCAACATTTTTTAGACTTCTTTAGACTATTTTTCGGCCAAGAAAAAATAATACGCAGTGAAATACAACAGTTTTCACAAACAATTTAATTGCGAGAGTGAGAAAGCTCAACAGTTTTAGAAGCACAAAGTGGTTTTTGAATGAAAAAACACATATAAATGGAAAAATTATAAAGTAAGGCAGTTAAATAAATTTTAAAAAAGAAAGATTTAATTTTAAAAAATGCAACCGGATCACTAAATTTACTACAATGTCTTGCAAAATAGATAATTTACATTTGTTTTTTGGCAATCTGAAAAAACTACATTATATGTGCCCTTTTTTTGGTGCGCTTGTATTTTACTTCCACACATCTACTCTCTTCTCCAGCTCTAAAAAGTTCCCATGTATCAGGTGATAACTTTCTAACTCCCAACAAACTGGGGGAAAAATAGATTTCACATTTTTTAAATTTTGCAATCTTTGCATCTTTCGGTTAAAGATTAAAAAAGAGTTTCCCAGAAAAAAGGCTGAATATTTTATAAAAATATAGAGTCCATGGAGTCAAATAATGACACAGAACGGCTGTTGCTGTGTCATTATATATATATATATTGTATGTGCTTCAATATGTAATAGATGTAATAATTGGTGGTATGTGTTTGAGGAATATCTTACCCAGATGATGACGGCAATGATGGTGACAGTTAGACTGTAGACGCCAAGAAGCACGAGCCCCAGAATCCAAATCCAGAGAAATCCATCTTTCTGATCTCCAGCTGTTTCAGGCTTCTTGTCGTCTGTTTCAGACTTCTCGTCGTCTTTGTTTAACTTGCATTGATGTCCTGGAAGAAACATATGAAGGAAGTATTGAGTGTACTGCACACAAAATTACAGATGTGCCCTTTTAAAAACCTCTGCACCTCATAGGAATATTTACCTTCTACTTGTACGTGGATGCACGCAGAACATGCTTGTAAGAAGGGAGGAGGGTACATGACTTTGACCTCACATCTGTAGGTGCCATAGCTACTGGCATTCACTCCAGTGAGCATGAAAGTGTCACGTAGTTCCACACCCAACACGGTGTGTCGTGGCTTACAGTTTGCAGTAGGTTTCTCATGGAAGCATGTGTGGTTGTAAATCACTTCTTCATCCTTGAAAAGGTTAAATGTCACTTCTTGGCCGGTCAAATCTGGGCAGAGCACGAACACGTCGTTTCCGGCAGGTACACAGACCGTTTTGTGTTCTGGAGAGGAAAAAAAAAGAATGATTCAGGGTGCAATCTGATTTCTTACATACACAGTATAATGTCAGATCTCTGGTTTAGGTGTCATAAACTAAAGAAATGGAGAGCTGCAGTAGGCCAGCGTTGTGTTTTTGTTGTTGCTGTAAATTGAGTCAGGATGCCTATTGTGTCTGGAACCAAACACCAAAAGGAAATGGCTCTTACAGCTACATCTCCTACCAAACATTGATTTATTCGCATTTCATTCCCCCAACTGAAATTCAGAAACTCGTCATTTCACAGCAACTTCCACCCCCGCACGGAATTTGTTCAATAGCAGCACATCTAAGCACATTTACCTCTTTTAACCAGCCTCACATTTCACATGAAAAACAGCCATGTGAGTGAGTGAGTGAGTGAGAGAGAGAGTGGCACACTTGAGTCAGCCAACGGACTGACTCAAGTGTGCCGCTCACGAGGTGAGGTGGTCTTGGTTTCTTTGATGTAGTGCTATTTGTTGCATGGATTAGTGTTGAAATGAATGCATTTTGCGCTCTATATGAACAGGAGTTGGACTTTATTTTGATATTCTTCTGTTAAAAACCCAGAATTAGGAGACTATAAGGATCATCTTAGGTGCTAATAATCAAACAGATAAATAAGTGAGGATATGTTCACTTGAAGCGAAATGAGAAACACATTCTTACAAACTCCATTTCACATGTGTCTAAACTTAACCGACGCTGTCAACCAGATGTGAGCTACAATACCCATTTCTGCAATTTATTTTTCGATGCTCAAGTTTCAAGTTTGCGAGGGTGTTAACCTCAGTGTTTACAGGAGGAACCAAACAGTGCCACTGTAACCACGCACACACAGTAAAGTCCCTTGTAATAGTTCTTTCTTGCAAATTACCAATCTTCTTCTACCACCTGAATACTAATATTTGAAAAAAAGAGTCTACTACTTACCCTTGCAGATGCACGGCTCCTTAGTGGCGTGGGATAACCTGCAGCTCAGGAGGATCATGAACATCCAGCAAGCTCTCATCTTGATCTTTTGCACTGAGAGTGTGAACCCGCCTCGAGGCTTTCCCTCATCACCCAAAAAAGGTTCAAGCTCCTCCAGCAAAGAGAGATCTGATCCGGTGCTCCGATATCATCAACCCTGGTTCCGTGCACGCTTTCACCCCAGACTGTAATGCATCATATCTTCGTTGTGCCTCAGACTGAAGTACTCCCACGGTGCTGCAGTGACTGAACCTCGCACATCCTCTCATGAGGGAAAACATCCTGTGGCAGAAAACGCCTCCTCTTCTGAAGTTTCCGCTCTCTCCCAGAGTTTGTGACCTTTGATGACTGTAAGTGTTTATTTAATGTAAAACCACGGTGTTCATTTAGAGCCAAAGGTCAACGCCAGACAGCTCTGTTCAAATCAAGTGAACGAAATATTTGTTATTGCATCATTGCGTGTTGGCAAAGATTAACAGAATGAAGGACGTTATTAAAAAAAGTGGCAAAAACAATCTTTTATTACCTGTTTTCAACATTTTAAAGCTCCTGGTTGCCTTTAAGCATGTTGCATGGAAGTACAAACATTAGTTTGACGTTACCTCCAGAGGGTCGGACTCATACACAGATTCAGAAATCCCCAATCATAAATAGAAATATAAATATGTTGTAATGTAACTTCCTGCTGTAGGCCCCTATATGATGAAGTATGATGATAGTGAAGATGACAGAAGTTGAGTTGATTAACTCGATTCACATGATTTGAGTCAAGTGATTGACGTGTTTTGTTATTTCAGAGTTCTTTTTGCCACAGGTTCATTTTATGAATAGTTTAATTTAAAATCAATACACGGGCTAGATACGACCTGGGATATCTTTGTACAGTGTATATCTTTGTGTCATCTATCGTTTTACAGTGAATATCTTTGTGTCATATCTTTTTTACAGTGAATATCTTTGTGTCATATCTTTTTTACAGTGAATATCTTTGTGTCACATATCTTTTTAACAGTGAATATCTTTGTGTCACATATCTTTGTACAGTGAATATCTTTGTGTCACATATCTTTTTTACAGTGAATATCTTTGTGTCATATCTTTTTTACAGTGAATATCTTTGTGTCATATCTTTTTTACAGTGAATATCTTTGTGTCACATATCTTTTTACAGTGAATATCTTTGTGTAGCATATCTTTGTACAGTGAATATCTTTGTGTGATATATCTTTGTAGATATGCCGAACACACCCTCAAAAAAAATATATGACACAAATATGAATATATCTTTGTAAAGTGAATATCTTTGTGTGA
>CAKAOH010033216.1:0-26214 GCA_916701665.1 Sebastiscus tertius
AATCAAGCTATGAATGATATATGAACAAACCCTTCTGTAAAAAAAAAAAAAAAAAGGAAAAATTCAGAATGTAGATTAAAATGGAAAGTTTGGTGTATGTAAGTGCTACTAAAGTGGAGAAATCTCTCAGCCTTATTTTGAGAAAATGTGTAAGTCTGTAAAGTAACAAGTAACAAAAAGTGTCAAATAAATGTAATGGAGGAAAAAGAACAATATTTCCCTCTGGAATGTTCGAATGGAGTCGCATAAAATGGAAATATAAGTGCAAGTGCTTGAAAATAACACTTAATTATACCCTACTTGAGAAAATGTACTTTTTTATACATCTCATTTCCAAGTGCTTTATTAATATCCAACCGATTGAGGACATTTTACTTAAATCACGATATGAGGAGCAGTATAAATGTAGTTTCTCTTCAGTCATAAAGGGAGCCCATTAAACCCAACCGTTTCAATAGCTACTGATAGCATACTTGAACATAATTGTGCACACGGAGATCTTTCACTTTGACTTGTAGTTGTAGCCCCCTTAAGACTGCTTTTAAATAACTTAGATCAGGGCAATGCTATTTATGATGCATGAATGTGGGCTACATTTACACTGTGTCAAAAAGTTGGGTTTGTGTTATGTGCAAATGCAGCTATTTATGCATGCTATCATTACTTATTCATGTATTTATTTCTGTTTAGCCTATTGTTTTGACTAGTTTCTATTCATATTAATTTCTCTTTCTCCACTTCAAGACATCAGACTCTTAAATTATGCACTGTACTGCAGGCTGCTCTTTGTGTTAGAATGTATGCCACTACTACTATTTACTGTATATATGTATTTATGTTGTTTTGTGTATTAAAGATGTACTGTAGCTTGTTCCAAAATGCTGTAATAAATATGTTGTACTGCAAGTACTGGTGGTGTGCAGATGTTTTATTGTCTTCTATTCTACACTGCATTTCATGTTCATGCATTATTAGGATTGTAAAAGTCATTAATTCATCAGTGTTTCAGTCTTCAGATAATCAGTAACCTGATAATAGTGATTCTCAACTAAAGACGGGTTCAAAACTATGGATGTATCAGTGTAAAACTTAGATGAGGTGTCCAGACTTGTGCTATGTTCACTATGAGCGACAAAAGCAACAAAACAGCCAACAGTTGAAGTGTTGTTCAAGCGCTTGTTGACATAGTTATACTGTTAAATAGTTATGTATGGAATGGAGATGATTGGTTGACGTTTCATTCGACTAATGCTACTTGGTTCAGATTATAAAATCCTGTTCCTGGTTAAAAAAAACAAAAAAAAAACATTAAGTTGTTTTCACCTCAACAACCTTTTGAGGAACTTAACGTGCATTAAGAGCATGCATTCGGAGCTTGGGACAAAATTTAGTTCCCGTTGGATAGTTTTAGGTGGTACAAAAGTCCTTATAGTCGCAGGTAGCATTGACTGTTGGGAGGAGACATGATGCAAAGTGTGTTCTGCTTTGATAAAGTCAGCCACTTCGTATTCCCAACACCTCCTTCCTCTCTTTGTTTGTGAGAGAGGACAGACACTATTTACCATAAGAGGTCACCACAGGTCATTTTAAGCATTTGAACAAACAACCGACCGTTGTTTTCTGGTAAGGACAGTCTTTTTGGGTGATACAACCTGAGCCTGACATGACCTGAGGCAACAAAGATTTCTGTCTTATCATTATTTAATAGAACAACCCAGTCTCCTACAAAATTATGCTCCCATACAGTTTAACGGCATTGGCAATTACTTTTTAAGGGAAACATATTTCCTCCTGGATTAAGAACATGGGAAACGTTGTAAATTGAAAGAAAACAAAAACACAACAAAACTTATTGGTTAGGTTGAGGCTACAAGACTACTAAATAAATAATTTGTCTTAAAAATTACCTTGCTTGTTACGTTATTTAAGGTGCGGACGAAAATAAAAATAAGTGAACGTTGACTTTTGTTTTCACACAGGATATACAGTAAACAATGGTTTCTTTGATGACAGTCCTGTTTGTTTGACCCAGCCACCACCCTGACCTCCTCCACTGTGGGACATCCGTGAAAAATCCTTACAAACGTATTTGTGATACGTCAAATACAACTGCAGTCTATGACAAAATATGTTTCCCTCGAAACGTAAGTCACAATGCAGTTTTGTTGTATGGGAACGTAATTTGTAGGAGAAGGGATGAATTGAAGGAAATTGAATTGCATGCAGCTATTTACTTGCTCTAAGCATTGACAGAGTGAGTCAAAGGGACCACTGTCACTTGGTGAAAGAGCTAAGTAAATCAGAGTGTCGTCTGCATAGCGGTGATAAGCAATGTTGTTGTCATGTATTATTTGAGGTGAATCCCATCAATCGAGTTTCTTTCTTCCCAGCTTCATCTGTCCCTGACCAGCCGATGACTTCCTCTTCCTACATCCACCTTTATATCCAGCCAAGTCGCACAGCAGTTTGTGAAATAGTAACGAAATCGAATGTATTGATTTGTTTACATAGACACGAATTTCAAATTTGTTTCCTTGATGGCCAGCACAAAATCAATTCGTATGTAATCCATGTAATTGTGAACCGGGAAGTATAAAGAGCAGCAAACGCCATTTAGGGAGTAGGTCGGCATGAATGTGTGGGTAAAAACACAGGACTTTCACCCAGGAGACCAGCATTCGTATCCCATGTGAAAACACAAGTCAGAGTTGACTTATTTGTCACGTTACTTCCGTACTTAAGTTACGCCACTTCTGTAGTTATTTTAACCCAAAACACAATTTATTCCTAAACCTAAGTAAGTAGTTTTGTTGCCTAAGCCTAAATAAGTAATTTTATTTGCCTAGGCCTAACTAAGTTGATATTTTCCTAAACCTAACTAAGTAGTTTTGTTGTCTAAACCTTACCAAGTCAATCTTTTCCTAAACCTAAGTAGTTTTGTTGCCTAAATCTAAAGAATTAGTATTTTTTCCTGAGCCTAACCAAGTTGATCTTTTCCTAAACTTAACTAAGTAGTTTTGTTGCCTAATTCTAACAAAGTAGTTTTGTTGCCTAAGCCTAACTAAGTAGTTTTATTTTGAAAAGTCTGGAGCGGAAATTTCGTAGAGAATTCGTAGGAAAACACAAAAAAATATGTTGTTGAAAGTCGTGCTGAGCATCACGAAAAAAAGGTAAATTTGTGTCTATGTACACAAATCAAATAGATACAAATGTGTGGCTATTTCACAAGTTACTGTAAGACTGTGTTGTTATATCATTACAGTCACTTTACATTGTAATTTAGTTTTATATACCTCAGATTACTTTTACTTCCTCTATTTATCTGTACCTATTTCTGTTCAGCAACTGAATTTCCCTGCTTGGAATCAATAAAGGTTTATCTTTATCTTACAGCAAGCAATTTAGCTACATATTTTTGTGGCCCTGAACCATTTCTATTCCACACAAGATGTCAAAGAATAAAATCTATTTAATAGCTGTAACATGTAGTGCAGAGACAGGACAATAATGACAACTTAGCACAAGAGATGTTGCCGAAATGAAATGACAACAGAAACACCGGAGATCACCACTTAAATATCTGACATGCTTTCATGTAAAGCCTGAAAAGCGAGTCCTGAGCTTCATGCTTCGTGTGCAAATATACTGCCAGAGTCACATCACCATAATCAAACATGATGCACGCGCTCACGCTCATTCAGCACATATGCCAAATGTGTGGTTGGTCCCAGCGAAATGAAGGTGTAGCATGATTCATTAAGGCGAATAAGGGGGAGCTCTCCCTTGACATTCTCCCTACGAATCCGGAGATTATGTTGCCACATCTGTGCTTGTAAACAACCCGTGTGTATATGTCACATGGGTGCTGCTGAGATGGCTCTAATTTATCATGCAGACAATTAATGCCCTGCATGTTAAATAAAGAAGAGACGGGAAGGAATTGTCTCCGTGGCATGTTGAAGCGTTTTATTATTCAAGCTGGGAGTTGTGATGTGTGCAGGCTGTCATGTTTGAGAGTACAATAGTTAGTGTGTGCTAGTTTTGAAAGTGTGCACACAGTGGAGTGGTAGAAAGTCCACTTCTGTGTCTGCAGTTATTTGCATGTTTTGTTGCGTGTGAGCTGGCTTTGTCAGTGTGTGTGCGTGTGTGTGCATTTACACAAAAGAACGGCAGTGAGAATAATCAGCGTGTGTGTCTGTGTGTGTGTCGGTGTGTGGTGAAGACTGTAATAGATTGTGACAAATTGTATGGGGAGCGTCAGCAGGAGCGCGCTGCTCACACAGATGTGATATGTGACCAGTTTCACATCCCATTATCCGTTAAACTTTGCGGCGGCGTGCGCGGCTCCAGATTGCGATGTCAACTGGATGTACATTCACTGCGACTGCTGCATTAAGACAGAGCATATGGCTCCCACTCTCCATTCTCCGGGCCTCTACAGTGACATTAGTTTGGATCCATCTTCCAGAGCTGAGGTTTTTCCATTTGACCTCTGTGAATTAATGCAGCAGTTGTGCCGAGGAATCGCCCCCGTACATGCACCACAATCTGAGAGCTAAAAAACACTTTGAGAGTTCTGTCGGTAGATTGAGATGTCCAAAGTTTGAAAAGAAATTGCTATAGTTGCAAACTAATTATAACAAGTAATGGAGAGAGAAGTCAGTGGTAAGCAGATCAATGAGATGATGTAGAAGGAAAATTAAATCAGTGTTGAAATGATAAGTCAATTAACGGATTGGTTGCACAAGACACAAACAGCGAACTCTTGGATGAAAGCCCTGTATTTGTTGGACCCATGCACCTCCCCTCCCACCTGCCCTGTGTTTCTCTTTCAGTCTTTAAACTACGTCACCACAGCACTTTCCATGAACGTTTACTGTTGCCGCGGATGGGTTTATATTGTAGTTAATGGAAAGTTTGTTGCGCCTCTTAACGAATGTTGACGCCCGTGATTAAGCGTCGGTATTTGACGCCCTGGGAATGACAATGGGCTGGGTATCGACAGCGTGAATCTCCATATAGGGTAGAAGTTGGTTCATGGATAGAACGTGTTACTTTTAAGTTTCGCGTTCGCATTTACAACGTAGTATGTGTAGCAGGCCTCTACTGACCCACATCTATAAGGCTTATAACGACTGATAACACACATTTAATGAGCTGATAACAGTCGAGTCAGGTGCAAAACTCTAGACTCACACAATAAGAGTCGACGTTGTTTCTGTGTGAGTCAGATGATTCTCAAAATGTACATTCAGCTTTCTGTTTTGTGTGTCAGCTGTCGTGTTTCAGTGCTCTTGAATGCTTTCAGCAGGCCTCGCTCACTGTTTTTCAGCTCCAGTCATTTACGCCCAAAGTGATACTTTGAAAACGAGTGGAAGTCTTTGCTGAGTCAGTCCTGATGGAGTACTCTGCTGCTGCTACATTCATAATGCAGCAGTAGTAGTCACAGCACTTTGAGCGAAAGCTTTTTGTGTCTCACTGAGGTCAGAGTCCAAATATCGCTCTGATACCAGCAGCTAGAAACCCAAACAGCCCTCCAAGTAGGACATGTCTCCATGCTGCTTCCTCCACTTTTATTAGTGTCCAGTGTTTGCTACACTGAAATGATTGCATCCTGCCAAAGAATTCATTGGAAAAATGAATCTGTGCTCAACAGATTTAATGTTTATTCTAATTAGGAAGTGAGTACTAAAGGAAAAGAAGCAGACAGTTTGCACTCTGCTATAATTAAGATGATTATTCTTGCATATTTAATTACTTGTGGACATCCACATGATTGCATTTGAACATGTTTCTTGAACATCTCAGCAGCTACTACTGCAGCCAAACATTTTTCCCGGAGGATGCAGACGAAAAAGTGGATCACGCCTGATCAAAACTTTTTTGTAGTGTATCTACAACTGAGTTGTTGTAGCCTTTTGAAGTGCTTCTTAGCTAAGCATTGTTTCCCAGAGGATGTGGAATGAAATCTGACTCAGCAGGATGAAAAACATGAAACGCTTCTTTGACATAAAGAGACACGGTCCAGGTTTAAAGCAGGACTAGGAACGCTGGCAGGAAGAAAAGCTCAGCGCTTCAAGAAAACTTTGATTCCAATATTTCGCTGCTGTTTTATCTTCTGGCGACATGATTTCACTGAAATTAGATCTTCAAAATAATTTTGTGGAAATAGTAAGACTGGACAAGTGTTGTCTATAAATAGAGAGACAAACAAAAGTAGTCAGATTTTAATATACGACCGCAGGAGACATAAACAGTAAAAGACATTTTCAGGCTAATATAATGCAATCTCATAGATCCCTTTAACATTTGGCATAATCATGTGTCCCTAGTGAGTGTTTGGCTAGAGCGTAGACTATGTATAAAGAGTATAAACCCATGAAATCCACAAGTGAATGCACCCAAGATAACATCCGACCAACATCAGAGAGAGGTCCAAATGAATTAAAGCAGTAAGCCGGTCCAGATTGTCGCATAATGGTCAAAAAGTAATTATTCAGGATTGTGAAACAAAGTAAGCTGTTAAATTTAACAAAGGAAAAAGTCGATTTATTTCTCACTAAAGGTTCTTTTTAAACGGAAGAAAAGGAAGGCAGGGAAATCACATAAAAAAGGCAGTGGTGGAAGAAGTATTCAGAGCTTTTACAATACTTAATAAAAGTAAAGAAAGCGTAAAGAAAAAGTAAAAGTCCTGCATTCAAAATCCCACTTACTGTATGTAAAAGTATATTAGCAAAATACGCTTAAAGTATCAAAATAAAAGTGCCCATTCTACAGTAAAATGACTAATATATTATTATATATGACATTATTACATTATTACATTATTTACAATGTAAAAGTAGTATTTTTTTGTTGTAGCAGGTCGAGGTGGAGCTAGTTTGAACTACTTTATAGATAGTTTTGGCCGGTGGTTCCCCCTCCAAGGGGTCACAAGATAAATACGAGGGGTCAGAGATGATTAATGGGTGGGGAAATAAGAAAAAGAAAACGTTTTTGTACAAAAATTTTCGATTTTTTTTTACATTTTTTTTTCTAATCTTAATGTTTTTGTCAAATATATTATTATTATATTATTATTATTATTATTATTATTATTATTAGTTATTTAAATTACATCATCTGAGAAGTTTAGAGGGGAAATGTGTCTTTGGGGAAACTGCTAACAACTCATATGATACGTGACAAGGAGCCACAATATGGGTCACATTCAGGGCCTTTAGATAATTTTTTTAAATCTGAATTTCCGTATTAATTTGCTAATATGATTGTATTTGACATCAGATTATCCTCAAGACCTTAAGACCTGATTTCCATCATGCAGTGCAATAAATCAGGACTTCCTATGTGGCTAATGAACAATGCAATCACACCTTACATCTATGATTTATATGCATGTCTGCTTTCTGTCCATACTGTGATCAGATCTTATTATGCAGAGCAAGCGAACATGGCAGCTCTTTGCTGTACGAAGAGGGGGGGTTGGGGGTCATCTTTTATCACAAAAGAAGCAACAGAAGTGATGACATGGCTTCTTGTGGGAGAGTAGCGAGCAGAGGTCATGTTGATGATGTTTCTAGCTGTACTGAGTAGTTTTCTTAAAGAGTAAGTTAACACCAGGCTGGAGCAGCATTTTACAGCAGTTAGTGTGGGGAGAAGTGTACTCGCTTTGACAACGTTGATGTCACGACGTACTGACACACGCTGGAGTACACTTCTACATCACAGCAATTGCTTCTGATGTTTGATGTGATGAAGATGTTCATATGTTTGATGACATTTTCGGCAGTTATTATCGTACATAAAGACATAATGATGTTTTTAACTTCAGTGGCGACATCTCTTCATGTCGTGATGACGTTTTCTACCTGCAGGTTTGACAGTACAGTACTAAGCTACTGGAAACGTGTAGTTACACCAGTATTACATCATTAGGGACTGGTGGGACTGGTGTAACCAAGTACTTTTATTCAAGTACTGTATCTAGATACTTGTACTCTGTATCTTCATTTTATGTGACTTTCAGAGGGAAATATTGTACTTTTTACTGCATTACATTCATTACATTTCCACAGCTATAGTTACCGTTTTTTGCAGAAAAATGTATTCAAAACATATTTTTCAAACTGATTAAATGATCAAACGTTGTGCATAAAGTAGTTAAAATTGGCTTTACTTAACAGCTACAGTATTAAAATGTGACTTAAACCGTCACGCATCAGTATTTACAACCCATTAATATAATATATAATAATATATCAGCCACAGGGGCCATTTTACTGTTTAACAAGTTATTTCACTTTTGATACTTTAAGAACATTTTGCTGATAATATGTTTACTTCAGGAATGCGGGAATTTTTAATCTGTAATACAGTATTTTTACATTATTGTTTTGTTTTTACTTTAAGGTGCAGTGTGTAGGATTATGCGGCCTCTAGCGGTGAGGTTGCAGATTGCAACCAACTGAAATTTGTGTGTGCCAAGCGTGTAGTGCAGTGTTTGGTTTGTCCGTTCTGGGCTACTGTAGACACATGGCGGCTGGCTCCTATGTAGATATGAAGGGCTCATTCTAAGGTAACACAGTTAAGAAAACACAGTTATTTTTTTATTTTCAGGTGATTATACACTAAAGAAAACATAGTTTTTAATATTATATTCCATTCATGCCAATAGATCCTCCCAAATACTACGCACTTGTCCTTTAAGTAAAGGGTTTGAGTATCTTTTTCTACCACCATCATCAGGCACTGACATTTTTATTCACCATTTCTGTCCAAAAATGCAGACTTGCTCTTTGGATAACACTTACACCTGGCTGTCTATGGCCGGATTAACCTTATAGGAGGCCCATCGGCAAAAATGAGCTGCACCGCACCTATTAACCTGCAGTTCCTCCCCCTCTTTATCTGCTGTGTGTGCAGTTTTCTGTGCCTGGTCCCTGATTTAATTTATGCAGCATCTAAACTGTAAAAGGTCTTAACACTATAGATTTTCCTTATCATGTCAGGTGATATTCTGCTTTAGTGGTGCATATTCACAAATCTTTGATTAAAGTACCACAAAGCAGATGAAACACAGTAAACCTGGATCTTTCAGGGCCTCTGGCCTTCTGGGAGATGCTTGCTTTGCCCGGTTGTTAATCAAGACTAGTCTCTGGATAAGATCCAATGACCGCTGGTGGTTTTCCAACAAAACAAACCTGTCGCCAAGTAAACTAAAAACATCAATGAAGGCCCAGTATTTAAAATTTTGTGGCATACATATTCTGTATACTTACTTTCTTTGTTATATATTATTCATCCAATATATCCAATCAATTATTACACTATAAACTGTGTAGAAGAGGAGATGTGCCAAGTCTTCGCTACTGAAATAAAAACAGAATATAATAAATAAACTGATGACACAAACGTCTAGATCTAAAATGAATTCATGCAACTCATCCAATACAAAAGGAATGATTGACAGTGTTACATTCATACATCTACTTTCATACTGACAGGCAACAATATTGTTCAAATGTCTCAACATGTTCAAAAATGTGTTTTTCTTCCCTTCAAAACTCAAGAAATGATTTCTCTCTTTATCCATCAGTTTCCTCCCTGTCATCATGTCATGTGTTGTTCATTTTCTTGCCTCCATGTTGGGTCATCTTCACACAGAAACATTTGATTCAAACATATTGAGCCAGTCCGTTCGCACGAAATGGCGTATGAATGGACACGATAATGTGCGAGGCAAAAAGCGTGCAATAAGAACGTCGTTCTTGCTTTTTGGCTTGTCATGTGTACGTATGTAGTCTGTACTGACTGAACGCATTCACGTAAATATGCTACGCTCAGAGCTAGTGACGTAGAATAAAAAGAGAGAGAGACTGCTTGACGTGTTTTCCGTACTTCTGTTACGTTGTGTCCGTATGTATTGTACTTCGTTCACATACAAATTTTAAGCCCAACCGTGATGTTTTTCTGAAACCTAAGTGAGTAGTTTTGTTACCTAAACCTAAAGGCCTTTACACACTGGGGGGTCATGACAATTAAACAACAAAAAAATGCGAAATATTACCTTTGTTAAGTTAAAAGGAGTAATAAAGTTTGCCGTCTTGGAACAGACTACGTATCATCCGTGTTGTTGTTTCACAAATATGGTGCAACTCAACCGGTTCCATGGAACTTGATTGGTTGATGCCTTTATTCGTGGTGCGAGAGCTCAGAAAAATCATCCTTATTCTGGAAAAAAATGACGCCGCTTTTTTGCCGTGTAAAATTCTGTGAAAAAGTTTTCATGACAAAAACAAGAGTTCGAAAAAGGTATAATGACAAAAAAGGGTAAGCGTGTTTTTCATACTGATACGTTGTTTCCGTACATATTGTACTTAGTTTACATACTTATTTCAAGCCCAGCCATGATGTATTTCCTAAACCTAACTAAGTGGTTTTGTTGCCCCCTGCTGGTACTGCACCTTCATATATGCGTGTAATATTCATTCATCGGCGAGGCAAAATGTGAAACGCTTGGCGTGATACCGGGTTGATTGAGCAGTAAAGCAACCTGGAGAAACAATGAATTCTTCCAGAGTTAATTAACAGGAGACAGGCAGTTTATTAATAAACAGCAGCCTCGTAATGAACAAGCAGAAACGTGTCTTATAAAGCGATGAGTGATGTGAATGAACTTGGCTCATTTGTCACGTACAGCTTTTCTGTTATGAGGGAAAAGCTTAATATTGACGCTATAATTCTTATTCTTAATTCATTTGACGCTGAAGAGGTAAAATGCAACTTAACATCTTTAATCATTAAGTTCTTTACTCAAAATTATTGGTGCTGCTCGTCTGTTTTATCATTATTTTTCACAAAGCAAAACACTGTTAATTACTGCTTGTTTTTAAAATAAGCTGCTACTTCTTACACTCATCAGGCAGCGTCTTTGTCATAAATAATTACTATTCATCTGAGTTAACTCAGAAACAACACTTTAAAAAATAATAAATAATAATCAGCAGTAGTGATTTTATTAAGAATCAGCACAGTTTGATTCCAACAGATGTTCACAGGTAAACCCACTGAGATATCCTCTAAGGAAAGAGATGATTATTAATTAAGTAGTAGTGATACTGCTGGAGTATCTGTGATGAATAATTCACTCCTTTTTCACAATCAAGTAGAAAACCGCTGACTGAACATCTTCTGAATCAAACACTTGTGGTTGTACTTTACTGCTTTAAATCAAACATCAGTTTGAATAAGGGTTAAATTAAACTAAACTAATGCACATCTTGCAGGGTTTTTATAGATTCCTCTTAAAGAAGTCTTCATTGATTTTCTTGGCCGCATTGGGGCAGCTCGACACGCTATAAACACTAAATTATCGATGTAAGAAGTTGTTATGGTGGATGTGTTATGAAACAGTTCACACATCCAGCAGACACGGAGCAGCATTAGCGTTCATATTGGCATCATGTTTCTGTTGACCTGACGAATTCAAATCCAATATTCAGTCTCCTTTTTAGCTCCGTTTTTGGTCTCCACCAACTCCTGAGGGGAAATCTCTGGTTCTTGAGCTGCTAAATGCTGCGCAATGTTTACAAGCTGGTTGCTAACTTTGTATGTCTGCAGTGCTGAGCAGGTAGTGTACAGTGGGATTATCAGAGTTTTTTTGTTGTTGTTTTTGCTGAAAACAGCTGCAAAACCAAAATATTGAACAGAAAATGCTGAAATGCTTTCTAGAACTGACTCCATTAATAATTCTCTGTGAGTTCATTATGTAAAGTGACTCCTTTTACATTACATTACAGTCATTTAAAGGGAAAATCCATCACTTTTACACATCAATGTAGTGGGATTGCAGCTCTTGGAGAGTACTACTGCATATGGGAATAAAGTTGTCAAAAAAGTTGTTTCAAGTGATGTAACTTGAGGCAGCATTAGCTGGAACTGAAGACTCAGACTCATGACACAATCATTTTGCATGCAAAAACTGTGGTTTTGTTGCGTTGCGTAAAAATGACACGCAAAAAGGCTAAAATGCTTTTTCTCATAACACATGGAATGTCCTTGTAATATTGTGCTATTTATTCACCTTTCCCGTGTCAATTAAGACACATGGCAGGCACAATCAAACACAACCACGATGCTTTCGCAGCGTGCAAGCGTTCCCAGCGTCCAAGCGTTCCCAAGCGTTCCCAAGCGTTCCCAAGTGCCTATTGTTTGTTCAACTATTGGAACGCCACAGCACGCACCCATGTCATGTCACAGCCGGTAGATCTCTTTTCTTTCTTCCGTAAGTATCAGTCTACAGTAAATATATAGAGGAGAAGTTAATCCTTTTAGTGCAGGACTACCCAGAGCTTTAAGATCTGTCCCACGGACTGCTTTACTGGCTTCACCCTTTCTGTCCAAGGACGACACAACATCTGGTTGAAAGGTCGGCCATATTGACACAGAGGAATCGAGTGTAAAGCTACCATGAGGGATTTACGATGCTGGAAATCTATTCATCTTTGTTCTGATTGTGTTTAGTTTAGTTGCCGAGGCTTACTGCTAAATTACCGCAACTGTATTATAATCGTCAACATCCCAGCATGCAGGTTTTGGTTGCTTAGTAACCTCAGGCACGACAGGAGTCTGACAATGATAGAAGAGTGCAACGCTAAATAGGCGCAGTTCTTTCAGCTGTTGAGCCGACAGTATTTTATTTTGTGTCTTACTTTCTTTCTGACACACAACTTGTTCTGCATCTAAACTCTAATTCTAGTTGTCACTGAATTTCTAACAACCGTTAATGCAGCGTCTCCGAGTTTGAGTCTGAGACTGCAGGATACAGCACACCTGAGTCAACAAAGCTGATTTCTGGTGATATTTGGCTGTTAAATGTCAAACCTCAGTCAGAATCAAGGGCGTTATCTTCTTACTGTTTCTCACTGTGAACAGAAACATCAAAATAAATATGAAATCTTGTTTTGTCAGGCGGAAAACCTTTTGCAAGATAATCTCCTTTTTATCTTTCGCTTGGTAAAATTCATTTTATTTTCTTGTTGCAGCTCGTGGCTTCAGCAGACACGGTCTTTACAGTATTCATGTCTTTTCTTGCATGATGTCCCTGAAAAGCCACATGTCCATAACCCAACTTCGTAGCGGTGTCATCAGCTGATACGTCTGTGGATGCATGTGATTGGATGTCATATTTTTTTTTCTTCTTCAGAGTCATTTAATGTTGAGGAGTTTTGACCTCTTCGAAATGTCCCTGAGACAGCCGCATAACACATTGTTACCAGAGGTTTGAAAAGACAGCACACAAAAATGTTTCGCTTTTTCTATACAAGTCGATTCTCTATGGAAGTAAGAAGAATGTAGAAATATGATGGCATTTATTACTTTCAATGTTGACTGAACTATGCCTCTTTTCTGTCACATTATTTTAAATTATATCTCCTCTGAACACGCAATCTCTGTTTTACGTCTCGATGCCTCCTTTACCACTGATGTGTGAAATCACTCTAACACTAACACATTTTAGTTTATCTGTGAACAAACTTTAATTAAAGCAAGCCTGTTTTTTCATCACCTAATCATTACAAATTAAATGAGCCTCATCAACCAAGATATAGTGTTGAAAATTAAATAAAATATGAGGCGAATATGCTAATAAAAGCTGGTGAAACTTGCTTGTTAAAACAATCAGGAAATGGTGAGCAAAATAACAGACAGTGATGTGATTTTTTTGGGGCTTAATTAATCATAACTACATCGTAGACAAAAGGGAACAGCTGCTGGCGCTTCTACCTCCCAGTCCTTCTCCATCTTTAAGCCCAAAGTCCCCGGCACAGATGTATCTTGATTCATCCCCAACTCCATTTTGATTGTTTCCTCACACCCATGAAAGTAAGACTTCAATAAACACCTGCACAGACGCCGGTGATTCCCTGGGATTTTACCTCCAATCTCTCGCTCTAATCACAGCTTCACCCTCCTGTGAAACCTTTCTTTGCAGCTCTGCCTCCCACCAGCCGCCACAGCATCACACTATCACTTTATTGCTTCTCCACGCTGATCTTAAGTCTTACTCCAGGCGAGCTATACGTTTATCCTACATCAGCCACTGACGCCTCTGTCTACCAACAGATTACCCCTCGCCTTCCTCCCCATCTCGCGCCCTCCAGTAAACGTCTCACAACAATATCAGTTTCATAATCCACTTTGGGGCGAGCTGCTGTGAGATCTGAGACATTACACCCCTCTAGCTTCACTATCTAATCCTCTCTGTTTAGATGCACCTGACCCACAATACACTGGGTTTTTGTTTCCAGAGCTTTCTGTGCAGGCCGCTGGGATGTACGATCGCACTGTAATGCCCTGCATTTAGCCGGGGCGTTTAGTGTTTTACCTTCCATTAGTGATGCACTTGCTTCTCTGCATAATCTCTGTGTAATCTCTTCATTTGCATCTACATGATATGCTCTTGAAGAGAAAAAGGTTTAATAAAATACATGTTTATGATCCTCTAAATGGTGCTTTTGCACAGGCTGAGTGATACGCCAAGAGCTGGAGCTGTTTGAGTTTTATCAAATGCTCATGGGGACATCTAGTGTTGGCTCAGGAAAGGAAAAGGAAGTGTTTTTTATTATTTTCCCCTGCAGGATGTTCATGAACTCATCCCTTTCAAATTGTAGTTAAAGCTAATGTGGAAGTGCTAAAATAATAGATTTTCCAGGCAAGCTGAAGAGGAAAGTTTCCAGTCTGGGCAGCTCAGGTTCATTCACATAAAAAAAACAATTTATTGTTTATTTAAGAGGGATTATTAATGCAATAATTTGCTCTCTGCACAGACGACATGAGGTTTGTTGCCATTACATATTGAAGATTCAGGCAGAGCTGTACTTGAGTCTTCACTTTTTTTAAATATTTCATTTGTCTTGCTCTCATGCCTTGTTGGACTATTCAGAAATGGTCAAGTTGTTCCTGGCTGCTGATTCGGGATCAGTTTTACAGAACGTTGCCTGATTCAATTAACTAATAAAACCTGTAATGATCCTTAAACGTAAATTCTATGCATAGTTTGGTTTGATGTTGGAAGATAGATCAATATTGTTTATAGATAAGGACTGCAGTTAACGCGTTAACGCAAATTTGTTTTAACAGTATTAATTTCTTTAAGGCATTAATGCAACTTGCGATTTTTAGGTTCTATCGGGCTCAGTTTTAAAACTAGAAGATACTGGTATCATATGAAACTAGAAAACCTAAGGAATCCATTGGTACCAACCACGTCATGCTAGCTTGTTGCGAAGGAGGTTAAATAATGCTCCAAAGTTACAATAAATTGAAATTTGAAAACTGGCATGGCCATTTTCAAAGGGGTCCCTTGACCTCTGACCTCAAGATATGTGAATGTAAATGGGTTCTATGGGTACCCACGAGTCTTCCCTTTACAGACATGATTTATGATAATCACATGCAGTTTGGGGCAAGTCATAGTCAAGTCAGCACACTGACACACTGACAGCTGTTGTTGCCTGTTGGGCTGCAGTTTGCCATGTTATGACTTGAGCATGTTTTTTTATGCTAAATGCAGTACCTGTGAGGGTTTCTGGACAATATTTATCATTGTTTGTGTTTTGCCCTAGTTATGATAGATCTTCTTAATCACTATATTAGCATTGGAAAGACACTATTGCTTATAATGCTTTTGAACAGGACTCGATTTGCTTGGTCTTGACTTAAACTCAACTGGACCTGGTCTTGACTGCAGCCCTGGATTCAGGTGTGGTTGAAGATGAATGAGGTGGAAAGCAAAATTAATTTTATGCTCCACTGTCCTTTTATATCATGATTTGTGGTTCGTGGCACCGCTGAACTGTACTGCATTATGCAGAGAGGTGTTTCTGTAATTCAGCCTACACTCATTGATATAAATGGGGTGGACAAAATAATAGAAACACCTCACAGTATAATGCAATAGGCACCACAAGCTGCAGCCTCCAAAATCATCATTCAACACCTCTTCAGAACAGTTAAAAAATTAACATCATGAAGGGAGGATTTATTGCAGGACTGTTGTATTAGACTGCATTAGTTTTGGCTCAGTGTACTTAATAAACTGGGAACTGAGTGTATATCTCAGTGGTGGAAGCAAGCAGCTCCGTCTCTATCTTTCTCCTGTTATCTGTCTCTTTCCTCCCCTACTGCTCTCTGCTTCCCACAGCTTTGATAAGCTCCCATTAAGAAACCACTCCAAGCCGCTCAGCCACCCAACACATTTACAAGTCACAAAGCATCGCAATCAACAAACTCGCACCAGGCCGAAACCCTCCAAGCGACCATTTGGAGACCGCCACAATGAGACGAAGAATTCAAATGGCAACAAAGTGGTGCTTGACACAGCTCGGGGAAAAAGCTGCCTGGGATTTATGTCTCAAAAGCATCAAAGTCCATGAGAGAGAGAGACCTCGGGGGACGGGATGCAGCTACAGTGTGTCCTCTGACAAGACTGAAGTGAGTCAGTCCAAACAATTTGGCAGGATGGTGCTGGCTGTCACAACTGGAGGCCAAAACAACAACAACAACGTTTGCCAGTGGTGAAGAAGGGGACTGCAGCTAACTGATTTTGCAGGCTTTTTTTATAAACAACTAGAGGAAATGACAGGAAGCAAATGCAACAAATTGTATATCAAAAATGTATTCGCCTTGAATCTGCTATTGTCTGATACAGGAAATATTTCAGAGCAGAAGGAGATTGATTTCAGCTCACTGAATGAATTGAGTGAGAATGGACTCAAATATGTGCCAAACACGTTGTACATAACAGTTGAGACAGAGCTCATAGTGCATCTTCCAGCAGCATGCAGCTGAATCAGAAGCCTCACAGCTCGAGGACAGAGAATTTCCAAGCAAAAAGAAAGGAGCACACTGATTGATTTGCAGCCTTTAACTGTGCAAACACACTAATGTCTACTGTGTCTTCATCAGAATCAAAGAGGACAAAGACTAAATGGCAGATATACATACTGTGTGTTCCAATACCCATACTAACATACTAGTTAGTATACCAGTAAAAGATTTAGTATGTCCCAATATGTCAAATGCAGTATGCCGAAAGTGCCAGGATGTCCTACTACATCCGGTCACATATTGCAGTTTTGTTACGCCCCTTGGCTTTTTGGCATCAAAACCACTGTAGTTACCCTTGGCGTCACTTTAAGATCAGGCAACAAAACGACCATAGTTAGGTTTAGCAAAGAACTACATGGTTGGGCTTAAAACTACTGTGTTTTGACTAATGTTTGTACAGTGAAAATGACACTGAACGTTGTGAATACGGGACATGAACAGAACATCCTGGATGAAAGCCTTGCGTTTGTTGGACTTAACTACCTCTCCTCCCACCCGCCTGTTGTGTCTCTTTTACTCTTTCTTGCAGCATTTACTGTCGCCGCGGGTGGGTTTACATTGTAGTTAATTATAGCTGGAACGCCCGGTGCTTTTCATACCGGCGCTAAAGGAGGCCTTGTATCGCGCGGGGATCTTGGATTTTGAGGTCGGGGTTGGTGCGGGTCATCTGACTTTCTGAGTCTGAATTCTGACTTAAGGGGGTGTTCCAGTTGAAATTTCTGTCTGGGAACTCAGAAATTACGACTTTCCTGTTCAAATAGAGCACAACATTAAGCCCTGAACCCTCTGGGACTTAAAGTGGGTAGAAATGGAGAAAATATGATTTAAAAATAGTTATTTTTATTAAACGGTCACTATATCCTGACAGTAGTGCATGAGATTTCACAGGCCGGAGGGGAAAACAACCAATCAGAGCTGATCTGGAGTCTGCCGTCTCTGAGCAGCTGTCAACCTCCGACAAAACGGTCAATCTAGGCAGCGCTGATCAAATATGAATCAATATTCTGTTACTGTAATGCCTATTTCTTGTCTTGAATGATTTCAGAAACATCTTGTAGTGTACTGTTTAGCTGTAAAATGAGAAAGTTTCCCGTTACTGGCTAGTTTTTTTAAAGCCTGAAAACAGAGCCATGAGGAGGTGCAGGAGTCTAGTTATCTCTCAGAACACTTGAATTACAACATGCTGAAATGTTATTATGGATTTTTTGCCCAATGATACCAAAAATATACTGCCTACTGAAGCTTTAAGTGCTTCAGGCTGCAAGGGTCTGAAATATAAATACGGATGGGACAGCACTTATATGCAACGACATATAAGATACTAATATATTACCTTGTTGACACCCAATTTGTACAATTGTTGGTTTTTATTTTACGTTTTTTACTGCCTGATTTGAACGTCTTCCAGGCTCTTGCCTCACGAGATGATAGGCAATCATAAAATAATCAGTTTTGTGACTTGTATACTTGCAATTCCTCTGATTAGATGTGTTTTTTACCACATCTAAAATACCATCTCAAATCCTTAATTTTAATGTGATGTTTCTGTGCCGTTCTCTTTGTTTACCTTTGTCTTCAACACCTCCGGGCTTCCTCTGGTAACCCCTCCGGTAGAGTTTCATAGACTTGTAGAATCCATGCAAAGGAGCATTGTAGCTGCTCTGGACTCCATACAGAAACACTTCACATTGTTTTTTTCTTCTGATTTGTTATCCATTTTGTAAATCTTCCAGGAAGAATTTCTTACCCGAGGCTCAGTCCATCAAGAGATATAACATTTAACTGTTTTCACTGGGTGCGATCACTAACTAAGTTATAGTGGAGGTGGAAAATCACACTTCAGAAGGTAACTCTAAAGACACCTATCTTACTGAAGGTAGCCACACCTGTTGGGGATGAACTGATTGACACTCGTTGTTGAATCAACCTTGACGCTGGATGACTTCTGCACACTGATGAAGCGTAGTAGTTGTGCATTTTTACTCCTCTGTGCCAAACACAGAAACTAATACATTGGATTGAAAGAGCATCCTGCTGGATCTGACTGTGCAAACTCTCTTTTTTTGTACTTGTGGGAAATCACATTTTGAAAGAAAGCTCCTACAGTTGTCAGCAGAAACTCCAGCTGGTGCCTGCACTGTTCTGCTCAAAGTTGTTTCTTTCTACTGAATCTTCTTAAACCATGTTCTATATCTGTTTCTACAAACTCTATCTTTTACATCTATTTGCAATACATCTATCCAATGTTTAACCTGCATTGGCGCCATATTAAATAAACAACAATGGCACCACTCAAATAAAATGATAACCTGACCTTTTCTTTGGAGCTTGCAAAACAGTTTGAATCAGATTTTTAGAGACACCACAGTCCTTGTAGTGGAGGGAGTCAAAGCACAATATAGTTCAGCGAGTAATGTATGCATTAAAATGTATGAGTAATGGCTTTATTCATAGCTACAGAATTTATACACAGTATAAATCCCCTCTGAAGGCAGCAGTCTGCTCAGACATGCTGTGAATACCTTTAAAAAGATAACAGCGCTCAGTCACTTACAAGCAGAACTGTGATTATTTATTTTCATGGGTCATTCCAGAAACAAATAAAGTGCTGCATAACCAAGACAAATGCACATAATCAACATTATACAATGAAATAAAGAGGACAGCAGAGTAATGACAGAGAGTACGAGGGTACAAGAACACTCATTATGGTTATGGGGAAGGTGAGGGAAGTTAAAACAAGCCAGCAGAGTGGAAAAATACTAGAAAATGAAATTACTTCAGGAAAGTAAATGTGGAAAATGAGTCTTTGGAAATTGTTTAAAAGCCCTGAGCATCTTTGATAATGTTGTTTAAAGGTTAAAGCATTTGGTCTTCTTCAGGCTTCAGTGCAGCTTTTTGCTGTATTTACGAGAGCCATAGCTGAGGTGGATCAACACATTCTCATTTCAACTTGTCACATACTGACACTTTGTCAAACCCCTCAGCCCCTTACCAAAATGACATTTATTCAAGTGTGCTATTAATTTAGTATACTTCTTGAACTTAAAATAAGGGAGTATACTTTCAGTTTACTGTTTATGTACTTATCAGAGATATATTTCAAAAAAGTATACTTACTTGGCTCATACTGACAAGTATACTTGGCTTATAGGTCTACTTACTTAATCTCTTGATCAAGATGTACATTATAAAAGTATAATTAAGTATTATTGCCTTATAGGCCTTATTCTACAGAATACTTGGCTTGTAGTTGTGCTCACTTTTTGATAGAGTAGCCTATTAAAGTGTGTGAGTTTTTGTAAAAGGATGTTTTGATATGAATTTACTTCAATTCATCAAGGTTTTGGCTTATCTGTTCACCGTAGAGGCATGTGAGAACAACACATTTTATCTTCTTGTTTTAATCTCATCACAAATCATGAAGTCAAACAGCAAAAGGAGCAAGTCTCTTTATGTAAAAATCATTGGCTAAGTACTATCAGTTAAAGTATATTAAGGATACTTTCATGAACTAAAAAACACTTGCTTAGGTTAAGGCAATGAAACCACTTAGTTAGGTTTAGGTAAAAACAACGTGGTTGGGCTTAAAACTACTACATTTGTACAGTGAAAATGATACTGAACATTGTGAACACGGGACACAAACGAACAGCTGATTGTAAAGCGAAAGTGAAACTTAATACACGAGACAAAAAACAATGGTCTCCTGGATGAAAGCCCCGTATTTGTTGGACCCATCCATCTCCCCTCCCGCCTTACACTGTAGTGAATGGACAGCCCAGTGCATTTCATACCATCGCCAAAGGGTGCCTTGTGCGACGGTATCTAATGCCGACTGCCGTGAAAAAGCGTTATTTGATGCCCTGGGAATGAGAACACACTGAGTGGATACATGCCACTCATAACATCATCACTCTTAACACGTTAGGAAGAGTTTAGTGAACTTATAGACTCTGTTTTTCTTTGCTCGGTCAAATGACAATAATGTCACCTGGACACCTAAAATTTCAAACTTCAATCCACAATTCAATTAGGAGTTAGAACAATCGGAAACAGCCGTCAGGAACATCAAAAAAAAGATTCATGGTTTTAGGATTTGTGGCTTTTAAATTAAGTACATGACTACTTGTTTGTGAAAGATGTTGATCATAGTGAGCGATCCAGTTGATCAGGAAAGAACCGGACTGACTGCTGAACCCAGAAAGAGGAGGTGCGGTGGAAGGCGGCGGGGAGCAGCTGATGACTTCAGATCAGAGCGGAGGAAGAGCAGCGGCTCTCCACAGCTACAGCTGAGACAGCATATGTCAATATGTAATTTAAAGCAAGAGTGAGCAACATTTCAGGGGATCTATTAGCAGAAATGGAATATAATATTAATAACTATGTTTTCTTTAGTGTACAATCACCTGAAACTAAGAATTGTTGTGTTTTTGTTAGCTTAGAATGAGCCCTTCATATCGACATAGGGAGCCGGTCCACTTCACCACGTTGTTCCGCCATGTTTCTACAGTAGCCCAGACACTGGCTCTAAAGAGAGATTTTCACATTTTTATATTACCTGAAGGCCGCTGTAGCTCTCCGACACGCTTGTGAAACTGCGGTAACGTGAGCCGCAGAGTGCAAAACCGTAGTACCTCCAGCCGCTGTCTGACCTCTGTTGCTCCTAAAGTAGTGTTATTATAGCAAGAATGGCCTCTGAGTGAGGCAAACGGCGTTACCACGGTTTTCCCAGCTCCTGGTCCTTCTTTTCAACCAACAACCTTTCAATCATCTCATCGCATCTCTGAGTGACCATCTCCACTCAAACAGCTACTTCTACACCAGCACACTGCTGCCGTAGTCATTATATTGTGTCCTCTTTGCGCCGTGAGATGCTGAGCTGCTGACAGACACTCGACCTGGCACAGATTGCCGCGGTGTACTTATAATTTTGTGTTTGTCGACTGTCAGAAACCTGCAGGATGTCTCTCCCAGGTCTGAATCAGACAGCGGGACATAATTATAGTGTGTTCCTCGGTACGTCACCCAGCTCTCGAGGAGAAGCGAGCTCGGTCAGCCTCACTGACTCCCATCACCCATACATCTCCTCATCTCACACTCTAGAAGAAATGTGGTCGTGCATGTGTGTGTGTGCGTGTGTGTGTGTTTCATACCTTTTTATCCAGGACAGACAGGCAGGAAGGAATGGCATAATACTTTTGTTTACAACACTGGAAAAAGTGCAAGTGTGTATTAGTCTTTTTCGCACTGTGTGAGTGTGTGGATGTCAAACTAGACAAACCAAGCATTTATTCCCCGTAGCAGGAGTGTGTGTCATATCCAGGTGAGTGTGACAGATCGGGGGCTTCACCACACTGACAGGGGAGCCAAGGCCATCTCGCTTGTATTATTCATGAGAGCCGGGGATGTCTCGTTGGCACGCTGCTTTCGCACACAGCACGGATAGAGCAGCAGCAAAATAATGGGGAGCTGCAGCTCGGCGTTGTGTCATCAGCATCACAGTGTTATAGCAGCATCTGGTGCTCACTGTGTGAAAACTAAATGGTTGAGAGAAACACAGCCACACATTCATAAGGTGTTTTCTTTGTCTCATCTGAACTGTGCATTCCCTTTCAAAGACAAAAAACTAAAAATAATTGGTGTCTTCTATTTGAAGAATTGCTCTGATAAATTCTCTTCTAATAAAGAGGGTGTAGCATGGGCCAAGGAAAAACCCAATAGAGCAGATGTGAATAATGGGATGGATACACAAACTATATTTGATTTTCATTAACAATGCAAAATAGGGCTTGGCCTTTTCTGGAGGTCTGAGCTCTGAGTTTCTAGTTTTTATTGTAATTCCCACAGTTCTGAAATCCAATCCTGTTTCTTATATTACCACTATGAACTGTAAGTGATTCACAAATTAGCAAAACGTTCTGCTTAACGAAAGTAATTCATAATTTCTGGGGGGTTTCATACTCAAAAAGGAGGTTGTAAATGAAGTTTATTGACCATAAATTACAGAAAAAAGTGTAAAACTTGTGGTAATGAGTTGGAATGAAGTTATAGCTAAAAATGTGTCATTATGTGCTGCCATTGAAAATGTTTGATATTATAATATTTATAATATTCTGACTAAACTTTGACATATACCCATCTGTCATAATCCATCAATATTATGTTCCACCGATACTAACTATAGTCAAAATAATTAAACATTTCAGCTTATTTTTATTCAAAAATTAGGTGTAATTTCATGGAAATAATGTTTATTAACCAGAAATTTCCCCCAAAAAGTGTAAAACTTGTGGTAATGAGTTGGAACGAGGTTGGCTAAAAAGGTGTAACATTACGTGGTAATTTATAGTTTATGCTTTATAAATCATCAAACCAGACCAAAAGTTGCACGGTCAACAGGAAGGCAATAGGAGGGTTAAAAGAACAGTGTGTAGCATTTTGGGGGATCTATTGGCAGAAATGGAATATAATATTAAGTATGTTTTCTTTAATTTAAAATCACCTGAAAATATGAATTGTTACAGAGTGGGTCCTGTTCACGGAGCCCATGTTTCTCCTACACGTCTGGCACATGGGAGAAGTTTCAGTTGGTTGCCATCTGCAACCTCACCTCTAGATGCTGCCAAAGACCTACACACTGCACCTAGTATTGTTAGCTTTGAGTACTTTTATCATGCTCATTTTAAGGTTCATACTTGTATTTTGGGTTTCTACTAGAACATGTTTACATGCTTTAATGTTTTCTCATACTGTCTGTCTGAATATACCTGTATTCACCCTCTGTCTGAAACGCTCCGTTTTAGCGCCTGTCTCTTTAAGCCTCCCTCCTGAAAAAGGCCCAGTCTGCTCTGATTGGCTTTTGAGGAAAAATATGGAGCACCTTTGCAAAGGTAGTTCTCAAGCTGTAGGTGATATATTCTAATGAGCCTGCATGTGACATAGGAAGGGGAGCCAAATCTGAATGGCTTGTTGAATCACATGTTTTCCCACAAAAACATGGGAAAATCCAGGTTGAAAAATAACAAAATTACCCTTTAACAGGCAACAAGCTGCTTAAATAGAATGAATAACATTGTTTTCTGTGCATCCAAACACTGAAAGTTATCTTTTGCATATCTTAAAAGGATAATCAGATTAGGGATTATGAAATAAGTCACAATGAGAGCAGAGAAAAGACCTCTCTACGTCTGGGACTCAACCTCAGTTTTAAATCCTGAATCAAAGGATTATTAAAAAGCCCTCCACGAGTTGATGATCAATTCAGAGCAGGAAACATGTTTGTGCTCACTGGGTACACTTAACCTCTTTACTTGCTGACGTGATAGTTGGCCGTTTGTCTCCCACATCTGCTAATATTATTTCCAACATTTAACTGAGCATTCATTCATACAACTTTAATTTACGACAACCTTCAAAGTCAATTGGTTATCCTAATTTGATTTCCTTGTTACCGCTGCACAGATGATGCTGGAGCATTAATTTTTTTTACTCACTTTGTTTGATCAAAGCAGGTGATACAATATATTCCAATGAGCCTGCATGTGACATAGGGAGGGGAGCCAAATCTGAATGACTTGTTGAATCACATGTTTCCTGGTCTATGCAGGCTGCAGCCCACAAAAAAAAACTGACTGGGTTGTCTTATTTCACAGTTTGTGGGTTGGTAGGAACTCCAGATACCCAAATGTATGAGCACAAGCACTGAAAAGGTGAGTTTTTCATGATATGTCCCCTTTAATACTTACATTTTTCCTGATTATGCTTACATACTTTCACTTAACCCTCCTGTTATATTTGGGGTCGATTTTCTGTCCTCTCTCAGCCTCCAAGAGGTGACTTGCTGGCCATAGCGTCCATAATAACCATAATAACTTATACATTAAAAGTCATTATGGTCCCTCTCCCCTCTTGAACGACAGGATAGACTTGGTGCAACTAATGTGATATATAATAGTCGTGTAAACAATTTATGTTTGAAAAACGTTTGGACACTCCCACAAAAATACTTTTTGATAAATAAGGTCAAAGAAGTATCATTTAAAATCATTCATCAATAGCACCCAATTAGGTCCTTTTTTTTCTTCATCATTATAGTGTTTATTTTACTATATTTTGTTTAATCAACATTTTATTGTTGATCATTATCTAATTTATTCTACTTTATTAAAATTTCATTATTTTAATACAATCTGCTTATTTTGTGTAGTTTCATAATTTTCATTTATTTTTATTGTTATTTTTAGTCATATATATATGACTATATATATATATGACTATATATATGACTATATATGACTATATATATATATATATATATTCTAGTCCTCCACCAAAGTTGGATAATGACTGATAATGAGGATGACGCATAGACTGCATGGTTCACATGGTTGTAATTGTGGTGTTTCCGTTCGTCTTTGAACGCAGCATTAGCTCCGCCAACCTGTTGCACAACCCTAGAAACGCCCCCTTCCTCCTCCTCTCTCTGTCTGTCTCTCCTCCTCCTGTCTGTCTCTCCTTCTCCCTCCTGTCTGTCTGTGTCTCTGTGTGTATTATATATGCAGCTGAGCCTCAGCCCTCTCACTCACTGCTCACTGCTCATCAGAGAGTAAACATGGCCGCTAACCGGGTGATCGTTTATGGAGGAAGAGGAGCTCTGGGCTCAAAGTGTGTCCAACACTTCAAGTCTAAAGGATGGGTGAGAGACAGCAGTCAGTACCTGGCTATCCACATGCTATAACACCATGCTACCTGGTGAGCTAACTGTCTGTTTATATGGCATTAATAGTGGGTCGCCTGCATCGACATGGCTGCAAACGATGAGGCGAACGAGAACGTGTTGGTGAAGATGAGTGAGTCCTTCACCGACCAGGCTGGACAGGTGAGCTATAGACAGGTGACAGGTCAGGTAGCATCAGGATGAATTATACATGTTTTATATGTTTCTGTGTCGTTAATGTCAAACCTGAAGAGCTGACAGGTATTAGTAGAGCCGTCAGCACCATCAGCCAAAGTCTAACTAGTCCAGTAGTTTATAAATATCATATAACATGGTTATTGTTGTTTTTAGCATTTGTTCAGTTTTTGCTAATGTGTATGCTAATGCTGCGTTCAAGTCACACTGGAAAAGAAGGGAGAAAAGTTCGTGAACGTAACAATCATATTCATATATGAAAATAAATTAAATGTAATATTTATTTTTTCATAAAATACAAAAATATTTTTTTATTCTTTATAAAAAATCATTCTAAATGCACTAGCAGTAACAGTATGTGGAGGTCTGGCATCAAACAAAGCAGCCAAACCAGCAATGTTGTGGTGAAA
>CAKAOH010033217.1:0-17416 GCA_916701665.1 Sebastiscus tertius
CCCATTCCTCTTTCTCCTTCTGCATGTGCAAAAAAACATTCATGTCAAGTCGGTGGTTTGCTCAAGTCAGGAATGCTTCTGTGTTAAAACGTCAAACTGGAGCCGCAGCCTGACAGAGGGTGTTTGTATACGGCACTCTGAGAAGTTTAATGCCGTCCAAATACCGCGTGTGCGAAGAAGGTGATACCAAGTTCGCAGCTATCAGATCGTGGCATCAGATTGGGAATGTTGAAATACATTAAAGCTGTGGTTTCAAACCGTCTGAGGTGGAAATTGAATTTGACTCAGGCTCATTAAAACAGTAAAATTCTTGTCATGTTTGGACCCAGCAAAAAATGTCCGTTTTCATGAAGCCAACAGGCAAATTTAAAGCGCCATCGCCAACTTTTACCTAAGTTTATAGGCGTTCATTTGGAAGACCTTTTAACTTATCTGTCTGACACATAAAGTATGTTTAAGTTTCAGTTTGATCAAATGCTGCAAGAGTGTTTCAGTTAGAAAAAAGACCAGTCGGGCGCTGTGGGCTAAAAACCACTATCTGGACAAGAAGTGGCACTCTCTTTCATTTTTAATCTCTGTCATTCCCTTTTTTCATCTCACCGTCTTTGTCTGAGTCGGTATTGCAACCTCTACTGCCAGACATTTTTCAGACAAAGGAAGTAAAGTTGAAGTAATTGGTATGTTTTAACCATAGCGAGAGCATATGGAATTGCCCGAATGTATTTCATCTTTCTCACCGGATGTTATTATGAAGATACCTTCCATAATTGACTGCACTGATTACTGTAATCAAGCTGAAGCAAAATAATAATTTTCCAGTCAAATATCAAGGATCATATACCAAAAATGGAAGCTTAAAGACAGCCTTTACTTATTAAGAGAATAAAACAGATAAAACATAACACGCAATAACAACCACTACGCCTCAGAAACATAAGCAACCACAGTCTTTTCAAAGGTTTCTGTATTATGTTTCCCTCCCTCCCTCCCTCCCTCCGAGTAGCGAGGGCATCACAACCAGACCTGGACGCTTAATCAGTCACCGGGGCCGCGCCGTGTTTCGATATCAAGCATTTCATATGACTTTATTGACTCGAGTTTTTATGCTCTTCTTCATCCTGACAGTATAAAGAATGGGCTGACGGCGCTCTTCCGAGATTGGAGGCCATTTTGTGGCTGAGCTCTGTGCTCAACAATGTGACTAATGGGAAGCCCTGGAGGACTTTCGGGGGCATCACTCAAAAACAAAGTTTGAAACAGTGAGAAAGAGTGTTGTGTTTACAGATGGCAACAAGTCATTTAACATTTAAAAAAGCTCACTTCCCATGCAAACAAGACTTTGCAGAAAAAGGGGGTTGCTTCTAAAATTGATAATTAAACTGTCATAATGTGCGGCTCACATGCGGCGGGTATCCTTTGTCCCCAGACTAGCTTGTCTCACTGAGGCGACCTTGGGAGGGGGAGCCTACCTCATAGCTCCCAGCTCTCCACAAGCCCCCACAGAGCATCTCATTGTCTCAAATTAAAGATAAGGTCTGCCTACTCTGTGTACGGTAGCTACCCTACCTTTGGCATGTGGTCGTTGCTAATTACTTTGAGCTGTTAAGGGAGACATATCTGGGGAGACAGGCAGGAGGGAGAGACCTACAAACCCAGTTTAAAAGAAGAATCTGATTTTCCCATTGCTCCCGATGGCTTTGTTTGACCTGTTGGATACGCATTGTTCTCTCGGATGTGTTATACCTGTTGTTTTGCTCTGCTCAGAGTGATTTCCTGCAGCTCTGCAGATGGCGTTTGCAATCGTGTCTAAAATATTGCATCATGTGTAAATAAATCAGTGGCAATGTATGGAAATATGTAGGGAGATGTGCGGTTACATGTTGTATTTATGAATGCGTTTGTTGGTGAGGTCTATATGCCCTTAGGAAGCTGCTAAAGTCCCAGTCCCTCATGTGAGCTGGCCCCGGCGTTAGGTAGTGGCCTGGGAGCAGTCAACTGTCATAAATAGGTGTAATTTGCTGTAAAACAATATCCGTGGTTAAACTCGCTATGGGGTTGTGATTATTGAAAAAAAAGAAAAGAAAGAAAAGAACAAACGGCGAAAGCAATCATTAGTGAAAACAAAACAAAAGTGGCGTTAATCAATTTGAAACCGTAAATTAGCTGGCATAAATCATGGTCCAGGCCGTGGCGGCGGCGGCGGTGGTGGTGGTGGTGGTGGTGTCAGGGATCTGGTTTAGCGTACTCGCTGCCTGGTAAACTGCTCCATTTAACTCCCCTCCGACTCCCACTGGCTCATTGCTAAATAAGGATATCAATTAGGCTAAAGCACTCAGCAAAGGCTCCCAAGTTAACCATCAGCCGAGGCATGAATGGATCTTTGGGGATATTGACTGCTGCGGCAATAGGTTTGTAAGTGGGCTGACCAAGGGGTAATTAAAGCAGCATTATCATGTTACGCCGTTTATGGTACTTCTGCGGCTCTATGGCGTCCATGCGAGCAGGGATGCAAAGGGAGAGATCATTTGCTTGTTTATTCTTGTAATCAAGTGATTTAAATGTGTAGAAAGGTCAGTTCTGGGTGTGTCTGAAGACTTAAAGGGGAACACCACCTAAATGAAGAATTCCAATATGTTATTTCCATGGCTTAGGAAAGTTCAATCAATATGTGTGAACATGAGCTACTCTCTCTCAAAGCCAGAAACCAGAGAAGTAAGTCTCAAACTTGTGATGTCATAAGGTATAAAGTCTGGAGCTGCTCCATAGACAATGAATGGGAGACTGATTTTGTGGATCCACAGAATGTTTGTTCTCTTTTTTTCTTTTATACCCAAATGAGCTTTATTCTATTGTAGTGTTTTCAGTTGTGAAATGTACCCATATACTCAGAACATTACCCGTGCCCGAGTACGATTGCGGACTCGTCATCATGCGCATAAATTTGATTAAGTTGAGATCAGCTGTTCTAGTGGCGGAGCATCGTCAAACACTTCATTCAAACATCACCAACTCTGGATTGGTCGAAATAAACTCTTATTTCACAGAGTTTGATGTGAAAATACGCCGGCTCTGAAACGTTGAGCATATTTCCCACATCATTGTTTATGGAGCAGTTCCACACTTTATACCCAATTACATCACAAGTTTGAATTATAGCACTCTAGTTTGGGGATTTGGGAGAGTATTTGATTTATTCATATTTTTTGGACTGTCTTAGACCACAGGAATGACATGCATGAATTTTGAAAATGGGCATAGTTCTCCTTTAAGTATATTTTCATACAACTTATATGGCTGCCATAGAATCTCTTAAGGAATATACAGTAGTTGATATAGTGTTTTTTAATCCTCTCGAACAGTACATGAAACATCAATACACTTGCATCTTACCTGTGCCATTTTAAAACAAAAAGTGTCAAAATGCTAATTCCAAAGCCAATGCTATCCGTTGAGTTTTAGCGAGTTATGTCTTGACATGATGTGAGGAAAATCATAAGGAACAAGCTCAAGCCTGCCGCGCTATACGAGGTGGCCTTGATGTATGTGCAATTACAGCATAATTACAGAGATAATTACTGTATGGGCAAGATTAATAACTTTATTAGCTAAAATGGTTAACTTTTTAAAGAGGGAAATGCATACGTTGGTCTTTGCAGATTTGAATGTGCTGAAAGTCAATTAACGGGGCTGATTTTGTATCTCATTACTCACGTGTTTCACCTTGGAAAGGCACCTTGAGGAGCTAAATTTAAAATGTAAAAAAAGGTCAGGAAGTCCCTCGTACAATTAAGCCAGGAGTTTCTAAGAATTCCATCATTTGTGAGGAAATGACAGTGTCTATTTTGGCCAGTCTAACGAGAAAGACCTACTTCAAAATTAAATCTGTCGGACCAGCCTCTTCAACATATCTCAATTACCAGAGGAGGTAGAGTTAACTACAGTCTGCGCAGCTTTTTTCTGACCTTTTTCTTGGGTTTTCCTGTTGTTTTTGACTAAGCAAAAATCGGCCCTTAAGCTCCTTTGAGACAATAATAACTTCTCCTCTTTAATTTAGCCAACCCGACCATGTTGCCCCGTTGACGGGGCTAGATTTGTCTTATCAAGACCTATTAACCATTTCCATTTTCTTATTAAATGCATGCTGTATAATTTGTGATTTTTTTTCCTAACGTGATGTAATTATGATGTATCATTTCCCTCAAATAAAGGCCCTGTCCTCTCTTGGTGTTAATTTGAGCGTGTGAACTTTATACTTTGAACTAATTGGTTGCTGTCGAAATCCCCCTGAATGTGAGTAATTCGATCAGGTATTCCATAACCATTGTGCAATTTAATTTGAGTAATTTAATTGGATTTGACTGCTCATTTCTGGGCCACTCTCTCCACTCAGTATTCAAGAACTGCAGAGCTGCGGAGGTATCCTGAGGCAAACACACACACACACACACACACACACTAGCTGCCACCAGTCTCTCACACCAACGGAGCTGGGAACTTCCCACCAGATAGCACAGCTGGATCAGACAGTGGACAACTGGATATTATGCATTCAAAAAAGATGTAAGGTCTTTAATTCTCGGTGATGGTCAGCCCACACTGTTCATCCATCACGGGTCCGAGGTAATAAGAACATAATATGTTTCCACAAGCTGTACGTTACACTCAAACAGAGGGATTGCTCTTTGTTAATTGCATTATAGCGCCATCTCCTTTCATTGCTCCTCCAACCAGTTGAGCTTGTAGCCTGCGCGTAATGTCATTCACGCTGCACCGCAGAGGACTTTATCTGTCCTCAGAGGGTCAGTCATCTTGTCTTAGTGATAGCCGAGGCCCGGAGACTCGGAGGCGGCGGAGAGCGAAAGCGGCAGAGACAGGCTCCCCTGACACCCTGATGTGCTGGGAAAACAGTGCGAGGACCACGCTGAGAGACAGAAAGGGAGCGGATGAAAAAGAGAGGAAGAAAGGAGAAGAGAGAGAGAGAGAGCACAAAATAGAGATAGTGAGAGAGAGAGAGAGACAGAGAGAGAGAGAGAGATGCCCATGGGCAAGACTGGCGCTGTCTTCCTCCCAGTGCCAGAGACAGGGATGACGCTGCCACTCCGCATTAGCCTTGTGTAGTATTCATAGCAGCAGGTCCTTCTAACACAATTTGTGACCTCCACCCCAGCCGAGGAATATTGGAGTTTAACAATGGCCGGCTCTGTAGGGAGCGAGCGCGTCGAGACCCCGGCGAGCAACTTCCCCCGTCTATTATTTCTCTTTTTATATATATTGTGTAGAATGTGTCTTTTCTTGGGAATTCTACAATAAAATGACTGTTATTTATCATTACCAACCTCTTTATCATTTAGTCAATAAAAGGCCTCTCACTTTCTCTCTCTCCTTCCCTCCATCGCAGTCTGGGAGTCAGATATCTGTATTAGTCCCGTCCACCCCCCCACCCCCCCACCAGCCTCGGGGCGAGCTGTGTCAAAAGCTAAATCATGATCAGCTATGGCTTTCTGGCTAAATTGTGTATGAAGGCCCCGGGCGGAAAAAGGTGCACATGCTCATTATTGGAGACCAAGAGAGAAGGAGAGTGAAGTTTGCACACACGCACTCGAGAACGCGCACACATACACACACACACACACAAACAAAACGTGGATAAATCGTAAAACATTACACATATGCTAAGAGTACGCGGGTCATGAGGATCTGTGTTAACAGCTCAAGCAATGACGTGAATTGTCTGAATGTTTATCTTTGTTACATGCAGATCACCACGTTACACTGTTTTTACTAATCTGTTCTAATTTGAGACACAAAGCTAATGCTAATACGAACTTAATTAATAGTTTTCCAGTAAAACCCCTGAATTACAGGTTCATCTACCATAACATGCTATGACATCACACATGTAACTAACCTTATTTTTTCTAAGCCAAAGAAACTGAGCTTCAATGCACTATGCTACTTTGATATTTGATATAAGTGTTGGAACAGTCCCATAAAGAGAGCCAAGTATCGCCAGAAATTATACACCTCACAATCAACATTTCCAATGTGCAGTGCCAACATACAGTAGGAAGTAGTTTGCCCTTTAGTGGGGCAGAAAGGTGTGGAGGTTGGGTGTTGTTGGATGGGCAAAGACTTTCGTGCAGGTAACTGCGGTTTGTGTCCTGTTATACTGTAGACCTGCAATTTATGTTTACCTTTTAATTAACCATACCGATATTTCCCTAATTTTAAAGGTACAGTGTGTAGGATTTGGTGGCATCCTAGTGGTGTGGTTGCAGATTGCAACCAACTGAGTACCCCTCCGTTCACTCCTCCCTTTCCAAGACTGTGGTAACATAAACTGCAGAGTGCAAAACTGCGGTAACGCTGTTAGCCTCACTCAGAGCCCATCCTTACCATAATAATGCTACTTTAGGAGCAATGGAAGTCAGACGGCGGCTGGCGGTACCACAGTTTTGCATTCTGCGGCTCATGTTACCGCCATTTCACAAGCGTTTCGGAGAACTACAGTGGTCTTCAGGTAACGTAAAATCGCGTAAGGCTCTCTCTAGAGCCAGTGTTTGGTTTGTCTGTTCTGTGCTTCTGTAGAACATTCCATTTCTGCCAATAGATAACATGAAATCCTATACACTGGACCTTTAACCGAATGTTTTAGATGCCTAATGCTAACCATACCTTAAAGACAAACTTCCCCCTTAAAATGACAATTACTATATCAATTACTCACCGCGTGTTACCTTGAATTGTTGAAGAAAAGAATTCTTGTTTTTCTCACATGCCGGTGAACACGGTGAACAGAGAATCTGAAAACGTCCGAAATCAGTAAATCAGTAATCAGTAAATCCTCGATGAATTGACTCTACGAGTCCGTGCATAAGACGGTAGTGGCGGCAGTGTTTTAAATAGTAAGATTTTGTCAAAAATGCATTGGTTTGGGAAGTACTAAACATTTGACTGAATAACTGAGACTTGGATTATACTGCACGAGTTGTGTGAGAGTTTGTTAACGGATGTTTTGATATAGTTTGGTTGTTGTTAAACCTGGCCTCCATTTACTTCAATTCATCAAGGATTTACTCTGTTTTTGGCCGTTTTGGGATTCTCTATTCGCCGTGGAGGCTAGTGAGAAAAACTAAGTTTTCTTCAACAATTCACGGTAATATAGGGTGAGTAATTGATATGCAAATGCTCATTTTAAAGGTGAACTATTTCTTTAACCCGACCCTGTCTCCTAGAAATTACATACTACTAACTGTTGTCAATTAACGCGCAAGATGTTTGCTATGCATTTAATTTGTTTTCAGCTCGTAGTAATTAAAGCAGAATGCAACTTTTTTTTGGTTATGTTTAGGCACTCGCAGCACTTCGTTTAGGATAGGAACGTATCATGGTCTTGGTTATGTATTAAAAAAGTAAAAAGTGACTTGAAGCACGAGACCAGACGTGTTATCAACATTTACCTGAAGCCACAATCCTTCCCTTACCTTAACCAAAGCACTTTTGTTCCCGGAACCTAACAACATGTGGGATCTACGCTTTGTACGTCCACCATCTGCCTCAACCACCTCCCTATGACTTGCATGCTGTCAGTAGATGTAGCACTCTACACCCATGCTAGAAAAACTTTAGTAATATTTAGTAGTAATTTCTAGGAGACAGAGTTGCTTAACCAGTCGTAATCATACTGTAGTTGATATGCAAAGCATGCCAAGAAAACCTTTTTTAAACGTTCTCATTGAATGTAATCAAGGTTTTTGAAGAATTGTCCAATATCCATGTATCCTTGTCAGATAATAGAGATATACACACATTCACACACATCATATAAAGACTTGTTGAGGCCTACCCAGTAGATGAAGGACACATGCGCGATGAGAAACATCGACCGTGATTCCTACTGTACATTTAGAGCCGTAAAGCATCAGCTAGCATACCCGAGCATACATACAGGACTTGATCTCCCCTTTAGGACATTATCACCTTGTCCAGTCCTCTGGAGGGCCCTCCTCTCCCCCGTGGGCCAGCGCCTTCCTGCTAGCGCTAATTAATTAAGAGGGCAGGTTGGCCACAGTGGAGAGCCTTTTCATCTACTAGCAGACAGGATGCCTAGAGACTTGACGCCTCCTCTCCCAATAATGCCACTGCACAGCCTGCAGAAGTTAGGAGCAGGTATGAAAACTTTACTGTGAGGGGAAATTAGCTGTAGCTTTTCTTTTTCATCTCCCGTGAGCTTACCCGTCTGTGCCGCGCGTTGTCAATTGATTTTATGGATAACCGGCACACTTATACAGTCTGTAGTTTAATAGACCTTACTGTATGTACTCTAACCTATGACCTTTATATTGCAATACACCACTTAACACCAGTGTACAGCCCTACATCATAAAATTTGCACATGGTTCTCGTACACAATAGAGAAAAAAGTGTCAGAGGGAAATAGAGCTGGGAAGCAAGTGAGGGAAATAATACGACCACATTTAATGAAAGGTTAAATTTTCATTTACTCACTATTGACTGAGCTGAAAGGGCCATTATTTATTGTATTGGCATGATGTGGCCCATTAGTGCTGTATTGGAATTGGTTTGGCTTCTTTCTCTCACTGACTCTCTTGTTGTTCAGCGTCGTGAGATCGCTCCGAGCTAAAGTGTGAGAAAAGACCTGTTTGTGTGTGCATGTGATGTGTGTGTGTATGCATTTTGTGTATGAGAGAGAGAGAGAGACATAGGCCGTGCACGACACCTCAAACTTTCCCCGCGGAATTCCTTTTGTTCATTTATCCATCGTCTGCATCTTCAACTATCGCGCGGTGATTCGGCCATCGATCTGTTGTTCTCTCGATCCCACTGACACATCAATGACAATCTAATTCCGTTCAACGGATTTTATCGGCCGTTGTCTCCGCAAAGTGACAAGACACATTGCGGCCGCGCGTAACCTAATAAAAGGGTGCTCGGCTCAATCCAGATTAAGTCACGAGACGCCGCGGCTCCAGCAGCACACGGCACATTCATTTAGAGAGGCTTTCTAATTGGGGTCAGTGGAAGGGAGGCAAGAGGTGTGACTGTTGCTTCGTTTGAAGTCATACAAACCCAAAAGAGCATTTATTCATGTGTTTAGAAGCATCCCGGTGTACACAAGACATGATTGCATTAATGAGGCCACATCTACATAATTCCACGCTTAACAAAAGGACCCCGAGGCCAGACTTTGCACAAATATCCAAACACAAGATCAGGTCAATAGCTTTGAGGTTAATAAGGCTGTATAGACCTCTTGTCTGTTTTTTGAATTCTTGCTTAGAAACAGTACATTAAAGCAGAATTGAAACCGCTGATCTGCAAGTCAGAAGGTTCTTGGCCGCACCGTACCAAAGTCTTGCTTTTTACATAATTTTTTCACTGCTGTTGCTCAAAAAAGGGTAATTGTTTGAATGAACAATGGTTAGCAGTAAACAGTGATATCTACAATTACTCTACTATAGTGCATTTTGTCTAAAATATATGAATGAATTAAAGAAAAGGTTATTTGTCATCCCTCTGCCTCCTTGTTTTGTCCCCCGATTGTGTATATTTTTTTCTCCTTTATTATATTTAGGGCCCATTTTAGTTCGGTTTTAGAAAAAATGTGGGAATATTTTGCCGTTTATTTTGAATAAATACAAAATAGGTACAAATTTTAACCCATTTTCAGTGCAAACTCTTTGTACTTTAAGTGATTTTCAATTACTTTGAGCTATTCTGGTGGCTATTGAGGAGCTTATTTGTGTATTCTCTCTGTTTTGCTGTTGACTTTCCTCCCGTAGAAGCATATTGTGAGTTGTCCTTGTCTTCAGAGGTCCATGTCAACTGTGATGAACATGGACACAAACCTTTAGCATCCTTTGAACTGCTGCTTACAGTCTGGTCGCACTAAATGGCGTATGAATGACACGGTAATTCGCAAGTCTTTTTAGTGCGATGAGAACGCTGTTCTTGCGTTTGGCGTGTCATTTCACCTTATGCAGTCTGTATTTACTGCAATGTAAACACGTCCTCGTAAATACGCTATGCTCGGAGCTAGGGACGTAGTGTGTGAGGGGATGTAGATGGGTCCAACAAACACAGGACTTTCAACCAGGAGACCGGTGTTCATGTCCCAAAGTGTTGAGTTATTTTGAAGTTACGTTTGTGATGTGATTTCTGTACTTCTGTTACGTTGTTTCTGTATGTATTTTACTTAGTTTATATAGTTATTTATGCCCAACCACTATGTGTTTTCCTGAACTTAACTGAATGGTTTTGTTGCCTAAACTTAAGTGAGTGGTGTTGTTGCAGTCAAAAAAAAAAAAATGCGTACAAATGACACGCAAGAAGGCTAAAATGCATTCTCATGATACGCGGAATGACCTTATAATGTCGTGCTATTTACAGTATATGCCTTCCCATGTGATCGGGTTGGCCACTTAATAGTAGTTCTCTTCCTGTTTTGTGCCATAAAACAATTCCTTTGAGCTGTAAAGCAATATGGAATACCTGCAGTGGCTCCCAATGCAAAATGCAGTGTAGACACTGCCATTCCTCTAGGTCTTAACGCAAATTGTAGCTTATCAAAACGAACATTTATTGACGCTAAAATGCTACTTAGGGTGTATGAATAAAGATTCACATCACGTTGGAATCTGCACCGCTGTGACCTGACCTTCATGGAGAAAGTCTGGCCTCCTACATATTTCTGTATTTCTGAGGTTTTATCAAGGAAAGCTGAATAAATGCACTCTGACAGAGGGCACCAGATGGCCTGGGCTTTATAGACAGACTGGCATGGCTAGACAGACTTCTCAGTGTCACATTCACATAGATATGCACACACACACTCATTCAAGCAGGTACATGCACACACATTCTCAACAGTGTCTCAGAGGTCAATGTGCTAAGTATGGCAGCGCCACTGTGAATGCCATCTGGCAAACTGGGGTCAAGGTTACACCTCCAGGAGCTTAGACCTACAGTAAGCCAACCGAAGCTCATTCGCTGAACATTTTTGGTGTAGATTAGACAATCTTTGTTCCAGATTCTGCAGATTGCATTTTTTTTTTTGCAGTGATAATGATTTGGAATGTTCATTTGCTTTGCATCATAGTCTATAACACATTAAAATGCACCCCGGTGCCTCGTGTGCACTTACACAGAACACACATACCTGCGCGCTCTTCAAATCTTACGACCCCGTCATTTCCCCTTGACACGCTTTCTTTCCCCCTGTTTCCTAAACTCCTACACGAACAGCGTGGGGCTTTACTGCCTTGTTTTCTGTCTGTCGGCGCACTGTGCCAGCATCCGACACCAGCTCCCTGCCACTTTCACAGGCTGTAAACATCTGGGCAAGGCCTTTCATCTGGTCAATGTGGCAAGGGGACCCAGGGGCTCTGGATTAGCGCCACGATAAAAACAGGCTCCCGCACTCGGTTTAGCGAGCTTCAAGCTCGCCACTGTGACAAGCTGTGTTTAAAAAAAGCTTCACAGGCCAACACCACAAATTAATAGTTTCCTCCAGAAGGCAAACTTGTTCCAGAGTAGACTCATTAATTTAGCATTAAAAATGGCAATAACTATTAGACATTACGTTGCATGTACTTTTCTTAGATTATTCTGTAAGAATTGTGGTAAACATTACGCTATATTATTGGACAATAGCTGTTGGTAATTCAGTAGATTTTCATATTAAAGGCATATTCCTCAGAGTAAATATGAGCTCAAAACAAAAGCGAGGAGTTAATATCACTATAATGTATACATTTTTCATTTCTTCCATGGCGCCTCCGCTCTATTGGATAGTGTACGAGTGATAAAGATGGAAGACAAAAGGGATGACAAGCAACAAAAGTCATGAGTTAGACTCTAAACATTGCGAGCCCTTGGCATGTACCCTATCCTGCAGAGCCCCCTCACCGCCCCGGGGCTTCTTTTCTAAAACTTCACAGTAAATCTTCAGAAGCAAGGTGTCAGTCAGCAGCGCCAGTGTCATCACAACGGATGATGTCATTCATCTATCTATATATAGAGTCCTATGGACGCGGGTGTGACTACAGTGTGTTTTATCTCATTGAAAGGGCAAGTGATTTTCTTTCACCGCTGTGTCAGGGTTGAGATGGACTGCGGTTCAACAACATTAATATTTAAAGGAACCTCGGCAACCGGTCTCACCATCATCCATTATTTGGGTGCGTTCTGACACTCACGGATTGTTGTCCCTGGGTGACACACAGGCGGTATCCGAATCTCACCCTGTATAGTGAAATAGCAGAGATGCTGGGATCTATTCCCGATTGAGTTAGCTGTGATGCCTTGTTTGATGAGCCTTTGCCCTGGTGGGAACCTGCAAATGTAAGCAAATAGTTTGCATTTTGATGAGGCTACATATCGACCAAGCATACTTGCCAACCCTCCCAATTTTCCCGGGTGACTCCCGTTTTTCATTGCCCTCTCCCGTATTTCTCCCGATTTATGACACATTTTCACACCTTTTTTTTCCCTTTTCCTTATCTCAACCTGTGTCTGACACTGTACAGTGTGTATAAGTCCTGGTGTTTCCACCCGGACAACAATAGAGCTACACCTAATGTCCTTTCCCGGTGGAAGAGATGCTCGGAACACAACACGGTTTGAACTGCGCTCGCTGCACGCCAAAAGTTGGACTTTGCTCGACGCAAGCCATTGAAAATAACGGGGTTCAGAGCGCAGTGGTGTCATTGTCACGTCGTGTCTGAAAGGACCTTTGGTGAGTATTAAATGGTGAGGAAGAAATACTCAAGCAGGGGCAAAAAATGTATTGATAAAAACTGATATTAGTTTATGCCAGAGATTCACACAAATTCACGCGAGATGGGCAAATGATTCAGTTTTTTTTCCTGAGAATTAAAAATAAAATTAAAAGTAGGCCTATTCAACATAAAAGTGCTGTTGCAGTGTTCTTATTATTTTGTTATTTTCATTCTCTAAAAGTCACCAGAATACAGGAAACAAAGTCTCTGAAACTCACATTTTACTTCCATTTTGAAATCCTACCTATTTTTGGGGTCTCAAGGTTGGCAAGTATGGGACCAAATGATGTGATAAAATGCATGTTGCTCAGTCTGTTGAGTTAATTGTCCCTCTACCTGGCTTGCATGATGATCAGATAATATTTTTTCTCGCTTGTGGAATGCCACAGGGGAACATTTGGCCTTTTTCTTCAGTCACCAGTTTGAAATGATGTGCCCGTATACAGCAGTGTGCATGGATCTCAGCAGCAGTACATCTCCATCTCACACACAGGCTCACATACCTGGAAATGATTTCAAGGACTCAGGGGAACGTAGCCATGCCGACACCCCAGTTCCCCCCCCCCCCTGCCAGCCCCAACCCCACGTCCCTCCCCAACCCACCACCTCTGCGTCCTGTTTCTGGGGCCCCCCTAATGCATCCCCAGACCCCTACCAGAGCAGAGCCTCGACAACATGCTGGAGCAAATCAAGTATTGACCTGAAGCAGTTATGTGCTGCAGAACATTATATTCTCATCCGGGTTGGCGTGGACGACTGTAAAGAACACTCTGTTTGCCGTGAAACATGGCTTTGCTTATGCGCTCCGCTGCACGCCCGGGCGCCCACGACGCTCGTACATCAAGCGCCGGCCTTGTCGCTCGCTTTATTGAGAGGGAAAACAAAGGGTTGAGCCACTCGGAATCATTTTTTCTCAAGACGATTTTTCACAACAGCACCAAAAGCTTTCCTTTTGGGGTTTTCGGGGTGGCCGAGGAGGAGAGAGCGAACGGGCGATAAAATTGATGAATGGCAGATTGATGGATTTCATTCCTCCACTGAGGAGAAAAACAAGAGAGATGCACATCAGTTGTTTTTTTTTATGTTTCAAGAGTTGGAGAAAGTTACTTGTGACAGATGGAGACGTGCATATTTCCATGCACAAGTGATCATAGTAGTAGTTTTAGTAATATAGTAGTATTTATTGGGCAAGTTGGACAGGAAGACAGGGAAATGGTGGATTTGGGAAATCATTTGTATAGCCCAAATGTTGACATCCGTCTTTATATGCACAGATCTCAGAAATGCTTCCGAACAGTGATATAGAAATTTTGATTCAAAACCTAGTAGCCTTAATACATACAAAGTTTAATCGAGCTTTAGCTGCTACGAGCGCAGAGGTAAAAAAAGGTACTCACATCCTTTACTTAAGTAAAATTAGAAATACCACAGTGTAAAAATACTCCATTACAAGTAAAAGTCCTAAAGTACAATAAAGTATTATCAGCAAAATGTACTGAAAGTATCAAAAGTAAAATAACTCATAATGCAGAATCCTCACACATTATGCTCCTTTCAGTTATTATAGAATATTATATAATTCTGTTTTTATCATTATCAGATACACATATAAGCATTTTAATGTTGTAGTTCTTCAATGTGGAGCCAGTTTTCAATACTTTGTATGCTTCTGAGTATAATAATACTGCATTATGTCATACAAACATATCATGTGTTTTTCTGTAAAATGGAACTAAGTGTCAAATGAATGTATTGAAAGTAAGTAAATGTAGTGGAATAGAGGTATTTGTAGCATGAAATGAAAACACTCAAGTAAAGTACAAGTACCTCAAAATTGTACTTAAGCACAGTACTTAAGTAAATGTACTTTGTTATGTTCCACTACTGCACAAGTGGATACTGGAAGGAGAGCAGATGAAATATATTGTCATTTAACAGATTCAAAATATTGTATTTGCTGTTGAAAATGAGCAGTATGTAAACATCATTTGTAGGAGGCAGGGTTGGAATAGATGTTAACAGCATACAGTTTAGTGTATGACTGAGAAAATATATTGTACTGCGCTCAGTTCGGATAATAACGTTACGCAATGTCTTGACAAATAAACATTTAACAACAGGTTGGTAATAAATGCAAAAAATATTTTTGTTTTAAAATCCATTACGTTTTAATAAAAAATATTATATTTAATCACAATTTTTCACCCTTTGCTTTCTGTCTCCCAGTCAATACGAGGCCTTAGACTTTAATAATGAGCCATTAAACAATGTGTTTAGTAAATTGATCTGTGAAGAAACACACAATCACCAACAGCCACTAATGAGTTCCCATTTGTCTCAGCGAGCGGGGAAGAGACAGAGCGAGCAGCCCTTCATCCCTCTCTTTTCTCTCTGCTTCATTCATTTATTCCTTTCCCCCCCCCCCTCCGATCTCTTTCTCTTCTGCTTTCTTTCTTTTCCACATCTCATCGTCTGTGTTTGTCCATAGCTCACTATCCCCTGCTATGCTCCTCTCTCTCCCCTTCCCTCCTAAAGGACACAGGTGACTGAACCCATGACTGTCCGGGCGTCAGAGGATGATACATAACAGCTCAGCCTCAAATGACAAATCCAGCCGACACCGGGCCGAGAAGAGACATATTGATTTTTCAATGATTAATAAGTGGAAAATAATTGTGTTTCATTAAGATGGATGGAGTTTCATTTAGTCCTGTCTACTCTTCTTCACTTCAGCGCCAGGCAGGCAATCAAATCTGCCGCTACCGCAGCCCGTTAGCCTGCTATGGCAACAAGGCCGGCCACATGTGTTTCTCTCTGTGTGTGTGTGTGTGTGTGTGTGTGTGTGTGTGTGTGTGCTGCCGGGAGAGCAACGTGAAGAGGAGATGAGTCTATTTCTCAAAGGGGCACACATTTACTAGCAGCAATAGCAGCGCAGACCCCATAGAGAGATCACATGTCGACCACAAGGACTCAACTTTTCATACTGCGAATATTTTCGACAACACTGATTATGTTTACATGCAAAGAGATTTCCCCCTCCAAACCAGATTTTTCATCATCCCGGTTTTAGGTCAACACATTGGAAATATCAACACTTGGTCGGAATAACCCTGGTTAGCTCATGCGCTTGTTGTGGGAAACTGGAAACCAGAAACCAATCGGTGGTGATGACTGGCCAAATGTTGGTGCCTCAGAATCAAAGAGCTTCTCTCTGGACTCACTCGCCATTTTGTGGTTACGCAGATCACAGAAGAGGAAGAGAAACCAATTTCCTCACTGATAGTAGTTTTAACATTCACCCGAACGTACTGCAGCTACAACAAGCCGTGCTGCATCCTGAATGAGGGGCGCAACTCAAGTGGAAAAACTTCTGTCTTTCTTACCAGTCTTCCCTTCACACACTGATTGTTACAAGACCAGGCATGTTGCTTAATTGTGGGAAATGTGGGAATTCTCTAACTGGAGTAAAAAAAGGAGATAAGAAAAGGTTGATGGAAAGCAACTAAGCCATAAAAAGTACTCAAATAAACATCGCAGTTTTTGTGTACAAACTGGCAGTGAATTGTGGGTACATTCTGATGCGGCGTTGTGCAGTACTTAGCAGGCGGTAAATGATCACTGGCCACTGGCCAAAGCACTTGCAAATTTTGTTAGTGGCCAGTGAATCTGTCTAACCTTGTTATGAGCTGCGTTGTTGGAAAATCATAAGCAAACATTGGATGCAGTGGGAGAAGGGTAATGTTTCACAGTTTTGCAGCTTTGTATATTTTTTAAATAAAGATGATTACACAGCAAATGCAATCTGACATTTTAGAAATGTACTTGGAGTAAAAAACTGTTTATTCTATACCCCTAAAGAACATTTTATTTCCCTCTCTGGTACCTAAGAAAATTATTTCTTTACAATATAGGGGGAGGGGTACGCCACATAGTTCTGTGTACTTATGCGAGTCAACCAGAAGTTCATTCTTTCCTATGGGAACCTCCGTGATCTCTAATATGTTTGTGAAAACATTGGTTTCACAAACACAAATGGTTTCCTTCCATCTTTTTTCTTTTGGTCCATATTTGCATCAATTACATTGAAAAAATTTAGCTTTTGTGGCAGATAATGGACAGACCGTATGCACCTGTGCACTGTGTGAATTAGCAAATTAATAAACTGATTGATGAATGTAACACAGTTCTATTCATACTGTATGTTTTTTTTTTTAACTGAAATGTTCGACGGCATATTTAGCAGTTTTTGAACTATTTTGTCAAAAGACGTATGAACCACTATATGCACTCTACGTTACACAGCTAGTATGCTACCAATGTTAGCTAAATATGCCGTCGAACTTTTCACTTAGAAAAAAACGTGACTCGTCTAGACTGGACGTTGAAAAACAGACAGGAACTCATAGATATGAATACACTGTTTTATATCTTTGCAGTAACTTCTCTCCCATATTTGCGGTGGCGCTTCTAACCTTCTGTAAAAAGATGCATTTCCTTGCGTTGAACACTAGGGGGCGTAACCTGTATACTACACGGACTTGCGGACACGAAACAAAACTGTGTGGAAGTAGTGGCAGTAGTCATTTCCATTTTATCTATGAATGGAACACCACAAG
>CAKAOH010033219.1:0-23313 GCA_916701665.1 Sebastiscus tertius
CTGCTGTTGTCATGTTGTTTCCTGCTGCTGTTGTCATGTTGTTTCCTGCTGCTGTTGTCATGTTGTTTCCTGCTGCTGTTGTCATGTTTCCTGCTGCTGTTGTCATGTTTCCTGCTGCTGTTGTCATGGTTGGTGCTGCTGTTGTCATGTTGTTTCCTGCCGCTGTTGTCATGTTGTTTCCTGCTGCTGTTGTCATGTTTCCTACTGCTGTTGTCATGTTTCCTACTGCTGTTGTCATGTTTCCTGCTGCTGTTGTCACGTTTGATGCTGCTGTAGTGTTTTGGGCGTAGGTGCCCACAGAAATCCAAGACAGCATCACAAAGAGGACAGTGAGGACCAGTCTGTTGTCCATGCCTAGAGTAGGTGGGATAAGATTATTCAGTTAATGATATGATGGAACACTTTATCTACAGTTAGTTGTGTCGTTACAGAGGTTGTATCAGGTGAGCTCAGAGAAAATAATTGAAGGCGAAATGTTTTATTAAACATAAGACTAGGGCTGCAGCTATCGATTATTTTAGTAATCAAGTATTCTACCAAGTAGTCCATTGATTAATCAAGTAATCAGATTAAAAATAATTTTGCATTATTAAGGAGCAATAGTAAATATACACAAGAGAAAATAAGACGGGTCTCTTAAATGAACAATTAATTGGTTTCCTTTTTAGAAACAATATTATCTTTCAAAACTAAACCCATTTAGTGCATTTAAGTGCCATGTTACATTCTGTGTGCTGTCCAGTGAAAATACGCAATTACAACTAGCCAAACCAATAATTATTTTGTGATTGCTTGTGACAGCCCTAGTCTCCACCTTTAGTCGCACTCGCAAAATCAATCGCACCGCAAACCTGCGCCCCTGTGTGTTTGTGGATGGGGACGGAAAGGGGGAGGGCGGATTAAACAAAGCTTCAATACAAAGAATTTGCAGTGATGATTTTTAGTAATCAAATTTCAGCCCTACATAAAACCCAATAGACATAATGTATAAGTGACGGTCTGTCACAGCACTGCATTCACAAACATTTTCCAAACATACAGTGGTAAGCTACGCTCTTTTGGGTTTGTGGAGGAGAACATATAGTAGATGATATACTAAAGAAGAACCATATTTAATGATAACACCCTTAAAAACAAAATCCAGGTTTATAAAATTAGGATCCAAACATATTAGGTATGCACCGATCCAGCTTTTTCAGTCTCGATACCAATAGCGATACCTGGGCTTTGGATATCGGTATAATTAACAAGCTGTATGCTTCACTGTATGGAAGTGACTGGGACCATTCTTTTATGTGTAAGGCAACATCAGGCTTGACTTAAACATTGCTTTCTCAACTTTGTAAAACAAAATGTAGCAAATAAATACATTGATAAAGTAACATAAATGTAGTGAATTGTTATTATTAAAATAATAAATCATACACCAACAACTTGGCAGTTACAATTCAGGTGTAAACTGTTTTAATGCAGCAACAAATTGGTCAAAACTTAAACAGGAATTGAGATTTCAGTATATAATGTATATAGTATATAAACATAGAATTTAATTGAATAGATCGGCCCCATTTCCGCCGATATCCTATCCAGCTATTTGAGTCAATATTGGCCCGACAGCTGATCTGGTATCGGTGCATCCCTAATGACTGTATCGTTATGGTGAAGATTTACTGGAATAGAAATGTCAATAGATATGTAAACCAATGATTTAACGATATTTAATGTGAATGTTTTTCCAATAACACAGGAAAGAACACCTTGAACCTGTCATTTAGCTTACTTGTGAATTCTTTTAACTGAAAACAATTCAAATTGTAATTTAGGATATAAAATATAAATGTAACATTAGATTTACAATATATTTCACTTGATATTACTAAAATGCTCATAAGAATTAGCAATTCCATATAATATTCTAAGTATTGATTGCTCTTAATCAATTAATTGCTAATAATTAACATTAACAATTAACACATTAAATATATTTTTTGATTATTGACTTTGCAAAAAAAACCTGCAGAAGTAATACATATCAATGTGTTGCATTGTTTGAACCTACCTGTAGCTCTTGTCTCCAGTTCCAGTGATGGGTGAAATTGGGTTAAGAAGCAAAAAGATGCGCAGTTCCTTGAAATGAAGATCTTGTGTAAATTTAGTTTCAGGTGTGGCTGATAGACTGCTTGCACCTCCGATGTTCTTAGCAGGATGCCAGGTAAAGATGTGACACCTGTGCTCACTGTGTCACTATTTAAACTAAGGGGGTTGGGAAGAGTTTAGATATCAGAGCCCAAAAAAAATAAACCTTCTCTGACATCATGGATTTTTAGAGGGTGGGGCTGGGAATAAGGGCTTAAGGGCGTGCGTGATGGAAGCCACACATGAATGCATTTTGCCATGTCACTGCACCTTTAACGCTCTTTGCCTTTGTCTTTGTTAGAGTTAAGCAATGAATTACTTCCTTGACTCACAGTGCTCGTAAACAACATGATTGACATGAAGAAGACAAGGAAACAAACATTATTGTTAAGGTATACCGTGTCTTCCTGGATGCTTCTTTTATCAAGCTGTAACACTAATGTCATGTTAAACAACATTTCATTTTTTTTATAACGAAATTTAAAATATTACACATAATACTGAGGCAGGGCTCTAGACTAACTTTTCTACTGGTAGCACTGGTGCAACCAACTTTGTCAGTTGGTTGAACCAGCACATGATTTGGTACTGTACTTAAGTACAATTTTGATGCTGCTTTCTACTCCACTATACATTTCAGAGAGAAATATAGTACTTTTTACTTCACCACATTTATTTATAATGAGTATAAGAAATACAATACATTGTTATACAGTGAATTAAGCCACCCAACATGTAGGAAGCTACAGTATTAAAATACATCTCACATGTTACTGCATCAATAATAATCTATTATTCAAAATAATAATGTAACAACTGAAGTGTTTTTTTAAATCTTGGTAATAGTTAGGGCCGGGACGATTCACCCGATTCGATACTATCAAGATACTTGGGTGCCGATTCATCTTGCGATTTTTAAGTATTGAAATTGTACAGGTATTGTGATTCGATACTGTGATTTTTGTGAACTCTTTTAACACTAGACCATGGGTAAAAGTTGAATCATACACTTCTAGGGATTTTTACTTTGGAAAATATCTAAATGAATACAGTAAGAATATTGTTTTTTTAGCATGTATCTAGTCAGATAGTGGTCAAATGTGATCCCAGAAGCAGCGGAGATGGAATAGACCATTGGTTCCCAACCTGGGGTCCCGACCCCCACCAGGGGTCACCCAAAGCTTCACGGTCTGAAGGCATTCTTGATTTCAAGGGGTGTAAGACAACTTTTTTTAGAAAATATACAGTTGGCCTATATCTCAGCATTTCATTAATTGCTGTGAAGAAAACTGAAAGAAATTGTTATTTTTAAATTTGGGATTATTATTTAAGATATAAGCTTAAAAATTTGAAAAGTACGCAGTTAAAACAACCGAAGAGCTAGAACAATGGCCAAGCGCCAGGGAGAAGAAAACACTGAATATGTCAAAAAAGAAGCCTATTAAGTATGTATGATTTTTAACAATTAAAAATATATATATTACAGACAAATAATTGTATTAAAAGTTACTAAAAATAACAGGAAAACTCATCTCTGATGCAATATTCACAAGAAGTAATCTGCTCAAAATTCATCCAAATTGCTCGTTTTGCCCAAACTTGCTGCGGTTATTGCGCTCACAATTTGAGTTAATTGTACAGTTTATTAGTTGTTCTGTACTGTTATTGTCATGCATTGAATATAATGTGAAATATCCATAAAATATGTCACTTAGTCAGGGGTTGTCAGTTTACTTAATGATAGAAAAGAGGTCCCTTCAGAAAAAACACTGGAATAGACAGTGGCTGATATCCCCATCTCATGCACTTGCATGAAAGAGAGAACCACCTTTTAGAGATTTGACTGTAAAACACCTGTTATTGTGCCGAACACTACCGCCACTCACATCCCTTTAATGAGTTCTCCACACGAACCTCCACCAGTGTCTTTCAGACAACTCACGATTGTTTGTGAGCGGGTGCATGTGTAAAGGGACACGGATTGGTATATGAAACCAGTCATGAGACTGATGACACAATGCCAAGAACTGGTTTGTCAGTGGCAGCGCAACCTCTTGTGTTTGCTTCAATATGGCCATTGTATTCTGTTGTTTCTTATGAACATTCACCCTCCTTCTATTAAGCAGGTAAGTACCGGCAGGTCCGAACTGTCAGTCTAAAACAATGGGATCACAGGGCTAGACTTTTGAAATGCAATTAAGCATGATAAGAATGTGACAAAGGATTACCGTGAAAGTGGGATGTAAGAGGAAATTATCCTCTCTACACTGGTCAATCTTTAGTAGGCTAGCTCAAGTAGCTGTTGGGTATGTATTGTACTGGCAGTTAAAGAATCAGAGAGTTTATGAATCAATATTTGCAGGTAAAGGACCTATTACAATCCTGTAATGTTGAAAAAAGAGCCCCTAGTGTCACAAACTAATTAATAGCGAAAATCATTAATAAATAACATATTATTTGACTTTTTAAAGTTGAATAAGTGATAAGTTAACAGATAAGATAACATTGATTTTCAAAATAAACTCATTTACGGTCCGGATCCAAAGTTGAGTAATGTTTTGTTTCCCCAGAAAATATTCACGGTTCACGGTGTCACGGTAAGGTGAATTTTCCCACTGTGTTTATTAACCGGTGACATCGGTGTCAAATCTTTACAGGTGTGTCAATGTGACCCACCAAAATGGTGGTGTATGCTATCATTTTTTGTGAGTGTGTGTGTGCGAGTAAAAATTAAAAAATTCATGCCAGTGCATGATGATCATTGTGATCTGTCGCAAGATGATGAAGAGAGCATGTGTAAGACGATGAGTATGAAGTTATCAGTGATGTTAAAGCTGTGAACGTAGCAGTGCAATGTGTGTACAGTTTATTTGTTGGTGAAAAAATTCCGAAATGCTCCTAGACCTCCCTAAATGGTCTGAGGTTTAAGTTGGACAAGCCGCTCCTCTGCGTTTTGCTAAGCATTTCTTTTTTTTTACATTTCTTTTAACTTCTGAACTGAGTGTTAATCGGTCAAAATTCTTATTGTCGGTTAAGATTAAATGGTTGATTATTAACATCCTTAATAGACAGTGATTGTAGTCAAATTACATGGCATACTGGTTATGAATATATAGTTTGTGCTTCATTGCAGAATCTCACGGACAAACAATTCAAAGAGAATAGAGTCATGTCGTGCAGTGAAAGTCTCAGTCACGACCTCGATGTGTTAAACCTGTTCGGTTGGCATGGTAGAGAAAGATTCCTGTTCGTATGAAACTGGTCATTTGTTTCAGCGCATAATCACGCGGTGAATCGGGCACACGTTTGTGGATGTTGATGTTGGATTTAAGTAACAATAGAAAACTTCAGCAGTGTGTCACATCACACACAGCACAATCTTGAGGCATGCAGTGTGTCATCAAAGTGATGTAAATGCTGCAAGGTAATGAAGAAGTCATTAGAAAGTATGAGTCACTTCTACTGAACAGTGCATGAATCTAAAATAAACTTCCCTTTACAAAAATATATCGTGCTTTTCTATTCCGGCTGATTTGACAAAGGTAGACATTGTTGGTATCTATTTGTCAATCTTAGTCAGCGAGTGGATGAACAGAGCAGCCAAAACTGACTTTATTTCCCGACACACCCAAAAGTTTTTGTTTTGTGCGGTAAGAGCACGCTGCATCAATAATTTCATACAATGACAGAGCTGTTTGAAGCTTTCGAGTTTACTTTAAAAGGTGAGGCAGAGGTGTGATGACAAACAGGTGTGCCAGTTAATTGCTCAGTATAACATCAGTTACTATTAGTCATTGATCTGTAGTCTCTGTATAGATGAGACTAAAAACTCATTAAACTGGTTGTTGGACTGATCTTCTAGCAGTTGTTATGTTACACCCTAAATCTGTACGACAGATGTTAATGATTAACTGTTTAACCGTTAACCGACATTACAAATTTTGACCGATTTAATGCTATCAGTTAAACAGTTAAAAGAAATATTAAAAAATTAAAAGCTGAGCAAAACTCAGAGGAGCGGCTCATCACTTAAAGGAGAATAGCTGGTCCACCTTATCAGCCCACCTAAAGTGAGCCTGAGTCGGTGTTGGAAGACACAGGAGCTTGGCTCGGGTCTTGAGGAGTTGTAGCATTTATTCACCGACAAATAAACTGTGCACACACTGCACTGCTTCGTTCACAGCTATAACGTTACTGATAACTTCATACTCACCATCGTCACGAACACACAAAGTCTGTCGGATACTCGCTAACGTTACGCCAGGCTGACAGACCGTCTGTGTGTGACGACGGTGAGAATGCAGTTATCAGTAAAGTTTTAGCTTTGAACGCACACACACGTTATGTTACGCCGGGCTGACAGAGTAGCCAGGCAGACACACAGCTGACAACCTCGCAGCTCCACTAAATGATGCAGGAGACTAACTGGGTAAGTGGCTGCATGTGTCCACGACATTGCACTCCAGCATCGTGGCTGCCAACTCTCCCAGACAAGTGAACTGGGGATTGTTGTCTTTTCAGCTGGTGATGAATGATGAACAATCAGTGTCACTCGCATTTCTCCACCTGCAATTAATGAATTTCCAGAACAGCTTGTTCAAGTTTCAAGTTAAAGATCCTTTTATGACCACACTGCTATGCCGTGTCAGATTTCATAGGTATTAGGGCTGGCCTTAATAGACTTCTTAAGGTATATCAATTAGGGATTCTAATTTTTTATTTTTTAACTGACAGATAGCGGACACTCATGAACCGATCATTAAGCGTTAACCGACAAGATAAGTGCCTTGCATTCAGGGCTGCTGTGATTGAAGTGCCTAAAAAGCCTAGCAGCTGCAACGACAAGCCGATGCACAAACAAGTTAAAACCACCATTTATCACCAGCTGCAGTATATGAGCAAAACAGACAACTGAGTCCCCAGATTACCTGACCGGGAGGGTTAGCAGCCACGATGCTGCGTGTATTGTCGTGGACGCATGCAGCCACTTTCCCAGTAAAAGTCTTCACTGGATCATTTCATTTAGCTGCGAGGTTGTCAGCTGTGTGCCTGCCTGATGTACTCTGTCAGGGTGTCCGCCAGTGTATTGCAAGCCCGGTGTAATGTTATCGATTGTCCGGTGGAGAGACAGAGCGTGTGGGTGACGACGATGAGTATGAAGTTATTAGTAACATAGCTGTGAACGTAGCAGTGTAGTGTTTGTAGGACTAGGGCTGTCCCAAATACCATTTTTCGCTGTTTCGGTGTACACACGGACCTGTACACACAACGAACAGCGATATCCTTCTGAGAATAACTAATAATAATTAATGTTGAATGTGAATAATGATTATTCCTTATTTCATGGGCTATTTTGGGATTTATACATTATCACAAACTTATATAAAAAAACAACAAAACAATACAAAAACCCTGAAGCATTCAAATATTGATTTGGAGGTCAGATGTCAGAAATTCATCCGACTGTCCGACGGACGTATAATGGTAGGGAAGACCCTGAATGGGTGGCTGCGCTGTGACCCCTCTGAAATGCATGTGTGCGGTGTGTGTAGGAGGGATTTCGAAGAATACATTTCAACTTCCTTGTGTCAGTAACCTTGTGCAAATCTCCTCGTGATGACAAATATAGCTTCTTATCTTATTTATTTTTATCCCATCTACTGACTGATTGCAATCAATCAGTCTAGTTTGGCAAATCTTTTTTTTTTGTGTTGTTGAGAGTTCTGGTAAGTTGCCTTCACTGCCATCTTGATGTTCTTCAATGTTCACACTTCTGCTAAAAGCATAAAACACATCATGCTGTGTATCAAAGATTAGTAAATGAAAGCTTTCATGATCTACATTGGCAGAATGGCTGAGGAGTTATATAAACCAGTGAAAACATCGGACATCGTTATACTCTGACTTTAACTTTGCTGGTTCATTTGAGCCTTAAAAATTGAAATGTACTTATCTTATAGCCCAACCTTGCATGTAACCAACCACTGGTAGAAGTTTGGGTAACCATTAAAATGTCAGTGTATTGATAAAATTGTGTTGGATTTGTATTACTCCAGCCTCTGTGTACGGGTAGGTTAATACTCAGCGTGGGATTTGTTGCTGTGATCTGTAACAGATCACTTTTCAACACAATACTTCTTCACCTTGCAGAAATGTGAGATCTGAGGACAGTATTGCCTTGTTTGCTCAGGGTTGGCTTGAGGTTACCGTAAGCCACAAAAAACCAGCTCTGCCAGTTGATCCGCATCACTGCCACTTTGTTTTCAGTTTCCCCGTTGAGATTACAGTAAGTATCAGACAGCATATTTGTGGCATTTTCTAGCATCTTGGCCACCTGTCAACATCCATTAATCACTGTAATTGATCTGGCGTTCCCGTAACCAGGCAGACACGTTGGACAGGAATGAATGCATTGTCACAAACAAAAACAAGTCTGTTTCTGTTTAGAGTATACTGTCAAGCATTAGTTCATCTTTGCAGAAAAAAAATCATGCGTCCATAAATCCGCATATTTGCACACGCGTTGTAGACAAATGGCTTAGAAAAAACAAAATTCTAAAACCGACGTCACTGAACACTTATTTACTTTTGTGGAGAGTAAATAACTTACTTTACCACATCCGTGTTGCCAAGGATAAAAAAGGCGTTTACTTATGCACAGCGAGGCTCAACAAAGGTTTTGCAGCTGTCGCAATCATATTTGGAGCTTGGAAAGAGAATAAAGTGCAGACTGATAGTCCGTTTAGTTAACATACCTGACTAAAATGCATTTACTGAGCTTTTTAAAGTTTTCTAAAAATTATCTTTTAAAAATTATTTTATGAAAGCATAATACTCAAAGAATAAGACCATTTGTTTAACCCTATCAGGCTTGAATGTTAACTTTTTTTGCACATAGCACTGGTGCTACAGAGGTTGAAAGTAGTAGTTGCTATGATGACTATGGCTGCCACTATAACTGTTACCATTGGTACCACAGTGGATGCTGTTTGTAGAATTGTTGCTAATGACTAATACTTCCACCATCATTAATATACTGTGCTGCCTCTGTAATGTGATGTAATGTTTATTTGTAGAACAGTTTTCATAAAGTAACATGTTACACATAGAAAAACAGATAAAAAACCACAGTACAACAGATCGAAAACCACAAAAGCAACAGATCAAAAACCACAATAACAAGCTAATCAAATGGAAAAAATAGTCAGGTGATAAGTAAAGTACTTTTTTGGCAGCGCCATAAACAGGCTGGGGAATATTCTTTCTGCATCACACAAGAAGTATCAAGGAAATCTTTTTATGATGGGAAAATGCAGACGTCACCCACTATCATGACACTAAGTTTCCAGAAAACTTTCTTGTGTTTCCTTCGAGTATATAGCCTACATTAGTGGTAACTAATTGTATCAGTCAAATGGGAGTTTTTAGTATGTCACCACTGAAGATAAAATTAGAATCAACAATTAAATGAAATGGATCAGAGTTTCCTCATAGCTGCATTCTTAGTGCTACCTTTACTGTAAACACTTTATGCATGTTCTTCTGCCCTGGGGTTTAGTTGTAAAAGGAATAGGGCTGTCAAAGTTAACACAAATTTCTTCAATGCATCAACGAAACTTGCGATTTTTGGGTTGTGGCGGGCTCAGTTTTAAAGCTACTGTCAAAGATACTGGCATCATATGAAACTAGAAAACTTAAAGAATCCATTGGTACCAACCATAACATACTAGCTTGTCACGGCTCACCTCAAGATATGTTAATGAAAAATGGGTTCTATGGGTACCCACGAGTTGTATACTAATCATATGCAGTTTTGGGCAGGTTAAAGTCAAGTCAGCACACTGACGCACTGACAGCTGTTGTTGCCTGTTGGGCAACATAAGGAATCCATTGGTACCAACCATGTCATACTAGCTTTTCAAGAAGGAGGCTAACTAACGCCCCAATCTTGCACTAAATTTTGGCGAGGAAAAACTGGCATGGCCATTTTCAAAGGGGTCCTTTGACCTCAGACCTCAAGATATGTGAATGAAAATGGGTTCTATGGGTACCCACGAGTCTCCCATTTACAGACATGCCCACTTTATGATAATCACATGCAGTTTGGGGCAAGTCATAGTCAAGTTGGTGTTGTTGCATGTTGGGCTTGAGTTTGCCATGTTATGATTTGAGCATATGTTTTATGCTAAATGCAGTACCTGTGAGGGTTTCTGAACAATATTTGTCATTGTTTTGTGTTGTTGATTGATTTCCAATAATAAATATATATGTACATTTGCATGAAGCAGGCATATTTGGCCACTCCCATGTTGATAAGAGTATTAAATCCTTGACAATTCTCCCTTTAAGGTAAATTTTGAATAGATAAAAAAAGTGCGATTAATTTGAAATTAATCACGATTAACTACGGACAATCATACGACTAATCCGATTAAATATTTTAATCGATTGACAACCCTAACAGCTTCACAAAACATGATCCATCTCATATTTAATATAATATGTTACTAGTCGATTCGCCCATCTTTCTTTCCAACAACTTTTCATTCTTATTCATTTTATAAATTATATATATGTCATCTACGTTGGAATCCAATTTTTTCCAATGTTTTATTTGTTTGAGTGCTGTAATTCTCAGGATCCAAAAAATATGTAATTCCTCCTTTTATAGGCTTTTGGGACGTGTTCCCAGGAGTATATTGTGTTTTTCTAAGTGCCTCGCAATGCATCGTTGTTATGACATGACAGTCCAGCCACAAGGAACTTTAAATCTAACCATCCGTCTATTTTTGTTTCAAGTACATCCTTCACCCAACGTGGTTGAACAGATAAAAAATGTGTGTTTTATTTGCGATTAATCACCATTAAATATGGACAATTATGTGATTAAAGATTTTAATTGATTGACAGCCCTAAAAAGGAAACGCCAGGGGAACAAGCATGAAGAGCTGGACCCCAGATATTACATCCACATATTACTTGATTTCAGTCAATGGGAGCATACATGCTGGGTCACATTAGAAGAAACTTTTGGAAATACTACAACTGACATGGGTATTTTGAATTTGACCTGTTTTAGCGAATGTGCCAATTATATAGTTATGGGTTGAAAGCCTGTACAAGTACACGGTGTAGAACTCTCATGTTATTTTTAATGAATACGTTTTTCATTAAGATGAATAGCAGAAGCCAAATAATGGAACTTCTATGACGACATAAGCCCATAGTCATTAGCAGGCATATGGACAAAATGTCTTATTCAGAGATGGATTTACATGATGATGAATATTTAGCTCTAATATGTCAAGACATTCAGAATGAATTAGTTTGCTCAGTGATTCCATGGTCTCATATTAATTAATTGAACCAACTCCAAATGACAGTGGTGCCCAAACTGGGGGAATAATCTGAGGGGTTACTATAAATATAGGGATAAGAAAGAAAAACTTTTTTCAGATTTTTGTCAAAATGTACTCTTACCTCCTCAACATCCCAAAACTCCTTCAAATGAAATAAAAGGGTTGAACCGTTTAGAACTCTTATCACAAGAGCCACAAGCAGACATTGCTTAATTTAAAGGGATAGTTTTGGTGTTTTGAGATGGGGTTGTATGCGGTATTTATCCAAAGTCAGTGTTTTACCTACAGTAGATGGCGGTCGGCACGCCCCCAATTTGGAGAAGCAGACAGAAGTTTCCAAACGGAGGTAAAGCAATGTACTGCTGTGGACGTGGGGTAGCAGCAAAACATATTTTAGCCACCTAAAAGAAAGGCCCAACTAAAAAAAATCAATCATATAACATATTCGAAACATTAAACATATTTGATCAGCGCTGCCTAGTTTGATCAGAGTTCGGCGAACAGTGATTGACAGCTGCTGCAGAGATTGCTAGGCTCTGATTGGTTGTTTTACTCTGAAATCTTGCAAATGCCATTAGGAGCATTAGAAGGACACCAAGAATTCATTTGTTGACCTACATATTCTTGCTCAGGTTGTTATTGTAAGGTAAGGTCAGAAACTAGCTTGCAACTGCCCATTACGCCAGAGCCATTCCATCTTTTGTTCTTTTGTTGAGTTGCTCAACTTTTTTCCTTTTAACCTTGTTGAAAGGAAAGCACGCATGCTTGACGTGGAATGAGTTCATCGAGTTCTTTTCAGATTCTTCGTCATTCAAAAGAAAGTATTTTGGTTGTTTTTCCATTATCCTTTCATAAAGGTACCGGATGTTTATTTTTTTTTTTAGCTACGTGCCATGGGCCTTCATGCTGTGTAGCAGATGCATTGTGTAAATGATTTACTTGGCAGAAGTTGTAAACAACATCTGAAATGGTGGACGGCCAAGATGTGATTAACATGGAAGAAGTGATGAAAAGGCGCATTGAAAGCCAGACTGGCCGGGTTGCATTTTTCTGTCCTTCATGCACATACAAGTGCATCACTCTCTGAGCACGAGGTGATCACGCCTCATCCAGCCCGGAATCTGGTTTAAAAAAACAAAATAATCCTCTCCTCTACCGGTCTGTTGGGTTTTGACCTCCTACCTTTCGCAACTGAGTCAAGTAAGGTGATAAAAGAAGAGCTAGACAAATAAGCAGGAAACCAATTTTATTGCAAAGAAAGTGACATTAGTTCAACATGGCACTAACGCAGTGGACAAACATATAATTAGAATTACAAGTTTCTTCATCCTCTTCCTCCTCCTCCTACCTCAGACATTGTTTCACTGTGGTAGTTTACAAGTTGTAACGAGTAATTGTATTGTATTTGTGCAACGCTAAACATGCCTTAAACACTGAATCAACAGAGTCGGTGTGTCAGAATAGCTGTTATCTCACGTTTTCTATTTTCAAGTCAGACCACTCTTGTCATTCCTTAGATGGCCGGAGATACAACTCCAAATGGTTGCTGACGTTGCTGTGGTTCTGCTGAAAGTCTAAGTAGACGACTGCTTGTTTCATTTACACAATATGGAAACTTTATTCCAACTATTGAAGGTAACACATTATTCACAACATACTAATACTTACAAGAAAGTCCAATCAAGTCGATCCACATTTCCCTTTTTTTGTGTTGCGTTTAGTGAAGCGTAATCTGCATAGACGGCACACAGTTTAAATCGCACAAATATCCCGCCCTGTACGTGTTTTGAACTTATTAATCGTATCGATCAAGGCTCCCAGTCTCGTCTGTGAGCTCGCCTGTTTCACTACAGACCAGCCATGAGGTCACCGAGGTGCATCTGAATGAGACGAAACCGCTTGAAGTGGCGATATCAATAAGACAGGTAGTGTCTGTGTGTGGCAGCCACGGTGTCTCCAGTGCACTATAGTGCGTCTGACTGCACGGTCATGTTCACGGCAGCGATTTTACACACAAACTGTATGAAAACTAAAAATCGGACTTTGTGATTATATACACAGTATCAGAAGACAAAGTTTAGGGACGTGTCTGCAGGCTAGATCCACTTCATCATTAACATTCATACTAGTGTTATTTGTGATTGTGCTAGAGAGCCATAAGCACCTTTCAATTGTGAAAGAAAATTCTGCTCAATAAGCTATTTCATCAGGACCGGGCTGTATGCTACCTACACTCATGGCTGTGGAAATTATCATCATCTGATGTAGAAATCCACAACATCGAATAGCATTAAAGAATTGCAGAACAGAGCGTCAATAGTTTTGAATAATGTCTTTTGATACTGTACATAAATCACCAAGTACGATTTTAGTTTTCACACAGGCCTAGTTTCTGTCTGAAATCGCGCAGTGACCATGACTGAGCAGTCAAACTCACAATGGAGACACCGTGGCTGCCACGAAAGATTCTGTTTCACAATGGAGACACCGTGGCTGCCACAAAACATTCTGTTTCACATCATTCAAATGCAGAGAGACAGAGGGCTTTTAAGGAAATAACTTACCAGACAGACAGGGTTATCTACATTTTTGTCCTTCATGCGCACATCAGTGCATCACTCTCTGAGCACGAGGTGATCACGCCTCATCCAGCCCTGAATCCAGTTTAAAAAAAAAAAAAAACAATTAAGCAGGAAACCATTTTTTTATTGCAAAGAAAGTGACACTAGTTCAACATGGCACAAACGCAGTGAACATACATATAATTAAAATTTCTACAAATTATATAACAAATAAAAATATTAAATATATATTACTACAGAACAGCTCTTGAGAGAAACAGAGTAATAACGGAGTGATTGTTTTTGTCTTAACTGCCAGGCTTTGCTCTGGTTTTTGGTGTTAGGATTAAGACAAGCTTTGGTTTTCTAACCACTATCCTTCATTCACTTGACAAGTCTCTTGTGTGTGTCAGAATAGCTTTTAATCGCACGTTTTTCTTTTTCCAGCCTGTATATCAATTGTATAATGAAGTCAAACCACTCTTATTATTCCTTAGATGGCCGGAGATACAACTCCAAATGGTTGCTGACGTTGCTGTGGTTCTGCTGAAAGTGTAAAGTAGACGACTGCTTATTTCATTTACACAATATGGAAACCTTATTCCAACTATTGAAGGTAACACATTATTAATTACATACTAATACTTACAAGAAAGAAACCGTTTATTTTTTTAAGAAACAATATATTTAGTCTGACACACAGAGAACCTGGAATGTAACTGTCCATTTAAAGAGTCGATCACACCGAGACGCATCGTCAGCAATGCCATTGTTTTTCTATGGTACTGCGCGCCTGCAGTACACTCCTCTCTTGCGCTGCGGTTTTTAGACACGCGTAAAAGTTAAGATTCGCAATTCTTCAATGACCATACAAAGTGCTACTTATAATATAAATATAACTAATATAAATATCTAAAATATAACGCTACAAAATATCTCTTGTAAGAAACAATTACAGTAATAATTGAGTGATTGACAGATAAGGTTTGCTTGGGTTTTTGGTGTTAAGAGTAAGACAGGTTTTGGTTGAGAATGGTCAAACGAATGCAAAAGCCACAATGCGAATGCAAAACCAGAAGTGAGCAATCCGTATAGAAAGCGTTTTTTTGGCGTCCGTCACTCGTGCGTCTCACAGAACAGATACGCTTCCATTTTATTAACTGTATCAATCCACACTTCTGTTTTTCTAATCACGTTTAGTGAAGCGTAATCTGCACACAAATATCCCGTTGTATATGTGTTTTGAACTTATTAACCGTATTGATAAAAGGCTCCCAGTCTGTCTGTTGAGCTCGCCTGTTTCACTACAAACAGATTTCCTTCATTAGCTACGCTGGGCGAGGAAATAAAAAATAAATGAATCAATACATACAAACACTGTTTATTTCTACCCATTGAGCCACGGCCATTAGCCAGCTGTGAGGTCACAGAGGTGCTGAATGAGGTGTAACTGCATCTGAATGACGTGAAACCGTTCAGGCGGACACACAGTCATTATTTTCTTAGAAGCCCACTGAGGTCCGGACTTCGCTGACATCATAGCTGGCTACGACCATAGCTCCATGGGAAGAAATCACCAGTGTTTGTATGTATTGATTCATTGATTTGTATTTCCCAGCCCATAGTAGCGAGTGAGGGGAATCTGTCTGTCTGTCTGTCTGTTTGTAGACTGGGAGCCTTGATCAATCAATAAGTTCAAAACACAATGTGGTGGGATATTTATGTGATTTAAACAACTATCTATGCAGCTTATGCTTCACTAAACGTGACAAAAATAGACTTGGAAGAGAAGCGTGGATTGATACATTTAATAAAATTGAAGTGCATCTGTTCCATGAGGCGTGCGAGTGACAGATGTTTGCATCGCGGCTTTTGCAAGGCAGCTTTTGGATTTGTGTTTGCATTGCGGCTTTTGCAGTCGCGTTGCAGCTTTGCATTCGCATTGCGCCTTTTGCATACGCATTCATATTGAGGCTAACCACTATTTGTTATTCACTCAACAAGTTTTTTCAGCTCAGACTTCAACATCTCTTCATCCTCTTCCTCCTCGTCTACCTCCACCTCTATCCCGTCTATGGTTCTTTGCAGCTGTTCCTTGATGCGGTTCAGCTCCAGCAGTCCGTCCTGCAGGTCCTTGCAAACTTCTCGAATCTTATCGGCAAACTCTGTCTTTGCTCCCTCTTTGAGCTCCTTGGCGTCCTTCGCCAGGAAAAAGAGATCGAGAGCCAGGAAGAGACCCGACATGACTCCAGTGGTAATGCTCATCACCTGGACGGCTTTAGCAGCACCCCCCGCAACGCTGAGGACCTGAACGGTACTGATCAGGCTCTCGGTATTGATCACTAAAGCCTTGCCGGCCCGGCCGCCCTCCTTCATCACATGTTTGATGTTCTGGTTGAGGTACTTCTTTGAGATGCTCTCGGCGTACTTCTCGAAGTTCCACTCCTGAAGAGCCTCCATTCCTTCCTGTCGGGTAGATAAGGGAACGGAGATTTTACATTAGGATTAAACCGCACAGGTTGTTGAAATCCAATGTTGAGAAAACATTTAATTCTGCTGTTGTCAATTCTTTTTTTTTTTTTCAGATTATCATTATGCAAATTATCAATTCAAAATGCTGCTCTAGATTTTGGTTAGCATGAAAAGACATGTATTAATCAGGACTGGAAAACCAAGATTCTATTGTACAGTTTAGAAGGAAATGCCAAAATATAATTAGTCAATTGCAGACTTTGATTACTGTGAAAAATTCACAAAAGTAGATAATTTAGACTTTTGTTTCAAGATGTTAGTGGGACAAAAATTGCAGAGCTCCGTCATGTTTAAAAAAGGGGACGTTATTATCTATACTAGGGATGTCACAAGACCACAAATTTAGTAATCGATACCAATATCGGCGAAATTCTATGTTTCGATACCAGCACAGTCTTGCTTGGAGCTAACAGCTAACGTTAACTAGCTCTCGTGCTGCTGATTTCAACACATTTGTTCAAAGCTCAAAAGACTCAAAGCTAAAAGAACATGAGTAAAATGATCACAAGGTTACGTTTTAGCACTATGTATTCAAGCTTTGCATGCAACTGACAAACCGTCTGAAAACCTGTCCTGTCTTCTATCGTCTCACCTGCAGAAACTCCAGGCACTCCTTGATGTCCTTCATGTCCGCCTGGTAGTCCTGGATCATCTTCTCCACCTTCTTGCGGTCGGTCTTTGAGTGGACCGTGTCTGTGATGTTGGCCGAAGCGGATGCCACCCCACCTGCCGTAGCTATGCCGATGCCTACAGCTGTGACGATGAGCGACGCTCCTGCCGTGAAGGGCGCCAAAATGAGGCCGGTGATGGTGGTGATGGACCCCGCGACGCTCGCCACCCCTCCGCCCAAACTGGCCTTGACGGTTTTCTTATGGAAAAGATCCGCCGCATCGGCCAAAGCGAGCAGCTCTAGGATTCGCTGCTGGAGTGAGGCGCCACGCTGGTTGAAAAAGCGAACGAAAAGACGAGCCGCCATGAAGACACGGTCGGCTGCTTGTTCCACCACTCTGCGACAAGGAAACAAGGAAAATGTGTTATGGGAGAAACACAGGATTGTAATGCAACTTTCAGTGTAAAAAGAAAGGACCAGAATAAAGTCATTTCAACCAAGAAACATCTATGTATTGTGTATAACAGTTCAGCACGCTTTTGGTAAGGGTTAGTTCTGTGGACAAGATGAGTAGCATGTCAACCTTACTTGTAAAGGATAGGCAGAAAATAACTAATTTGTAAGGTAGATAAACAGTTAAAACCGCTTACAGTGTAACTTTTGAAATGTCACAAAAAAAAGAAATTTCAAAGAATTTGCTTGACTGTTAAAAAACCTATGAGCATGTAATTAAACTAAACTATGCAGGCCAGTAAAAAGCGAAGCTGTGCGTTTCATTATTTTGTATTCATGTAATAAATATTAGAGGGTAATCTGCATGAGAAATTAAGACAAAACTAAAAGAAATCAGTTATAATCATCACACTTAATGATTGATAATGATCAATTTGACCTGTGCAGACGACTATAAACGGTTTCTGCTGTAACAATATAGTAAATATATTGTGATATCAAACTAGATTGTCTGGAATTTCAAGCATAGTACGGTGATGCAGCTTTAACTTTTTATTTTTAAAAAGGCATTAGATTTTTTTCTCTTAATATTGGCCAGTAAAAATTGATAAATTCAATAAATGCGGCACTTACTCTTCAGGTTCATCGTCCTGGTTAGACTCATTCCACTCATCCCAGCCTACCACACAGGAGAGAAACGATTACAACTGCAAGTTATAGTGTATGTATAGTTAAGCAATAAGCAGGATCACCAATAAATCAACAAAACAATGTCAATATCAAGCATACCGTCTACTGTTTTCCACCACGCTAAAAGGCCTTCCTCATCCTGAAAGTGAACATTATGAAATTCATTGTACAGGGAATTTAAATACACATAATGTACCATTATAAGACTTAAAAATGAGCTCACGTCTAGAGGATCCAGGGCCGTTCCTTCACTTGGCAGTGGTACTTCAGCCATCTCTAGTGTCTGAACTTCCACTACTTCCTGTAACAGAAAAAATACAGTTTGCTGAATAAATTCCGTCCAAAGAGCTGTTAGTTAGTACCAAATACACACCATCGTGAAATCCTGTTTTGCTGCCATACATTGGCTGAAAATGTTCAACTTGCTGCATCCTTTGTTACCATTGGGCATGTGCCTATATAAATACAATGCACTGTTCGAGTAATGATTATCTTGGCCAATGGCCAATTGATGATAATCATTTTAATGAATTATTACGTAACAATTTTCTAACACTGCAAAAAAGAAAAAAAATGACTTATTTTCACCGTATGTAACAAAAGTAAGAAATTGATTCTGAAGATCTTAAGTAAAAGTAGCATTACCACAGTTTAAAAGTACTCCGTTACAAATCAAAGTATTCAAAATCTTAATTAAAAGTATGCAAGTACTATCAAGAAAATGTACTAAAAGTATAAGAGTAGTCATTATACCGTTGTTACATTTTAATATATTAGATTATTATTAACGCAGTAACATAGATGCATTGCATTGAATTACATGCTCATAAGTTAGTGAAATCATCGAGAAAGTAACTAGTAACTTGAGTAAATGTACTTAGTTACTGTCCACACCAGGTTCCCAATTGTCTTTGTCTTACTATAGGCCAATTGCAGTAATGTTGGTATTAATAACTAAACGATTAACATTTTGTAATGTTAAAAGAAAAAAATATGTCTTCATCCATTGCGTGGCATACAAAATGTAGTTCAAGGGAAAAGGACATTCGAGGTTACCGACAGACATAATAGGTGTTTATATCAGGTGGTAAAAAAAAGCTGCGCCTAAAGCAAAGGGAAGCCTCAAACTAATGAGCTATTCAAGCCTGAATGAGGAATTAGGCTTAACCCCTTTTCAATGGCATATATTCTAATGTGGTTTATTTATACCTGTCCAATTACTATTAGATGGGCCATATTGTGAAGTGTTGGATTACTTGTTATTTACTAGCCGTGACCTACTTTTTTTTTTAATCACCTGTAATGAAGGCATCTGGGGAATTAATTAAATAATTTTGAATCATACATCTTTTGGTGAGGTCACGTTAGGAGCTATGGTTCCATGTTTTGTACTCTGAGTCACTTACATTTTTGCCCCAATGGTTAATAACGTTTCCATTTCCACTTTTAAAACGTACGTCTTCGTGGGTTAAGTTAATCAGATATTGCTTTTGCGCTGCAGTAACCACAATGCTGCTGTATGTGCGACACATTTGATGCAGTGACCAAATAACAGTTTTTTCGACATACTACCATGACTTTTTTTTATTTTTCTCAACATAGTATACTATGGATCTTTTTGACATGCTAACAAATGACTTTTTTCGACATACTATACTATGACTTTCTTAATATACTAAATTAGGATTTTTTCAACGTACTATATTATGACTTTTTTAAAAAAATTTCGACATACTATGACTTTTTTTTGACATACTATGACATTTGATTTTTTTTACCTACGATACCATGGATTTTTTCCGACATACTATACTACGACTTTTTTTTTTCAACATAATTTACTATGACTTTTTTCCAACATACTATACTTTGACGGGTTTTTTTTCCAACATACTATACTTTAACGTTTTTTTTTTGACATACTATACTATGACAGTTTTTTTATTCGACATATGACTTTTTTTATTTTTCCGACATACTGTACTATGACTTTTTTTTTCAACATACTATGACATTTGATTTTTTTACCTACGATACCATGGCTTTTTTTCGACATACTATACTATGACTTTTTTTTTTTCCAACATACTATACTATAATTTTTTATGACATACTATGACATTTAATTTTTTAACTACGAAACCATGGATTTTTTTCAACATACTATACTATGACTTTTTTCCAACATACTATACATGAAAATATTTTACAGTACCTATTGGTCATAATGAAATTTCAAAGAAAATGTCATGAAAGAAGTTATAGTAAAATGTCATAGTATGCACAAAATGTCATAAAAAGCCCATAGTATAGTATGCCATAAAAAAAGGAATAAAGTCATAGCATAGTATGTCATAAAAGTAATTGAAAAGCTATTGTATATAGTATGTCATAAAAAGTGAAAAGAAAAAAAATAAATGTCATAGTATGATATGCCATATGTAGATATATAAGTCGCTTGTTTTTTTTTTGTACTTTCAGGAGCACCATTGGGTGCAGCGCCGCCATTACCACAAACAAATTATATTTTTCAAAAACAAGATGCACAGTTTCCATTCGCACAGTGTTCTTATGCTCTTGACAAACAGGAAATGCAGCGAGGCATGGGAAAACTGTGCAAAGGAATTCCCCTGAGAAATGCTATGTAATGGTGGGGTTAAAAGAGGACAAAAATGATTATGTGAGAGAAGTCGTAGGACAGAATTTTTTTTATTTTAAAAGACGTTTTAATCAAACTATAACCGAAGAAAAGGGACAAAGGTCCCTATTACATGGGCAAATAAAGGCTACCTTTTAACCACACACCCTTTAACAAAATATTACCCTGCCTGGTTTATTGAAGGCGCCATACTGTAAGTTGAGCTGTGTATGGTTCTATTTACATAGTTTCATAATGCCACTGTGCAAGCGGATTTGCATGCGAGTATGTCTGTGCTTGACCAAGCAAGCACCAACTGTAATTTGCACTGTGGAAAAAACAGGTACACAGCAGCTCAGCTCATCGTTAGCTTGAGGTTCATTTTCAATACTGCACCTTGATTCAATTTGGGTCCATTTATGACTTCACTGAAATCGTATTGTGTATATTTTTGGGGGTTTTATTTCATTTTATTCTATTAAAATTGTTCCTATTTTTTCATGACTGAGCTGAAATTGTATTGTGTCCTTTTTTGGGGTTTTATTTGATTTTATTCTATTAAAATTGTTCCTATTTGTATACCTTATGTAAAGCATTAAAATGTGTGTTTGAAAGGTGTGTTTCACAGGAAGCTGCATTGCCTACTCACCTGGGGAAGTGCCTCAGCGTCAGATGAGGAGTCCTGTGGAGCAAAAAAACTAATAAATACTATAAAAAAAACCCTGTAAACTTAGCATACATCAATTGTGTAATAGAAAAATATATATATATATATAAATATTTGGAGTGTACCCGTTCATTTAGCAGTATAATATGTTTACTAGCACCTTTGTTCCAGACCCAAAAAATGCAGCGGGCAGAATCCTCTTTATTTTGAAAGTCTAGAGAAGAAAGAGCACAAATATAGGGACATCTTTACAGCCTCCAACAGTAAAAGAGCAGTAAATGCATCAGTAATAATACAAAAAAGGACAATTAGGATTCACCTTGACACAAGTCAAGTGAAGTAAGTGGCCAAAGAGTAGTGTTCATATAAATAGATTTTAGTCGCAGTTTACGTCACGTGTTAAACTGACTTAATTTGAATGCAACCTGATCTAAATCCCTGTTTTACATACCATAGTTCTTTTCTTTGGTGCTCCCGTTGGCTGGCTTTTCACCTCATAGCTGGTGTCAGCATCAGTATACCAAATAGTCTGTGGAGAAGTTGAAGGAATTGTTCTTTTAACTACAGTTTGACATTGGAGTTTATAACACATTGTGGCTTAAAAAATGCCTCACATTGAGTACTGCACATAAATAAGATCACAATCAAGCTTCAACATAGCTGCAAACTGACGCTTTATGCAGGGCCCCTATGATAACAGCTTTGCTAACAGCTAGATTGTGTAGTTTTTAGGGCCGTCAATCGATTTAAATATGTAATCGTGATTAATTACATGATTGACCATAGTTAATCGCAATTAATTGTAAATTAATCACACAATTTTCTTTTATCTGTTCAAAATGTACCGTAAAGGAAGATTTGTCAAGTATTTAATACTCTTTTCAACATGGGAGTGGGTAAATGTGCTGCTTTATGCAAATGTATGTATATATTTATTATTGGAAAACAATTAACAACACAAAACAATGGCAAATATTGTCCAGAAACCCTCACAGGTACTGCATTTAGCAAAAAAACTATGGTACCCATAGAATCCATTTTCATTCACACCTTGATGTCAGAGGTCTAGGGACCCCTTTGAAAATGGCCTTGCCAGTTTTTCCTCGCCAAAATTTAGCGCAAGGTTTGGAGCGTTATTTACCCTCCTTCTCGACAAGCTAGTAGGACATGGTTGATACCAATGGATTCCTTCAAGTTTGATACCAGTCTCTTCACTCTAGCTTTAAAACTGAGCCTAACCTAAAAATCACAAGTTGCGTTAATTAAGAAATTAGCGGCGTTTTTTTACAGCGTTAAATTTACAACAAACACGTTATTATCGCGTTAACTTTTTTTTTTAATAGTGGTATAAGATTTATTGCATGTTTGATTCACTGTTGTGATGATTTCCTAATAAAAGATCATCACAACAAAATCAGACTGACTGTTGGCGATCCTGTGGGAACAATGACGCAAATCATTCTCGTACATTTTGTAATCGCCCTTCTGTGGAATTCAAGGCATCCTGGAAACTGTCCAACCAAAACCACTTTTTTTTTTTTTAATCTTGAGCTGATGTACCGGACTAGACTGAACGAACTGGAATGGACGACGAAGGATAAATAGAATAGAAGTGGGGAATACTATGGGTAGCCTGTAAGAAATCCTTAGAAATGACTGAAAAAAGA
>CAKAOH010033220.1:0-40403 GCA_916701665.1 Sebastiscus tertius
TCTATACTCCCACGTTGTGGAGGTAGTCTGTGATAACCCTGGTTCTGTGGGGGCGAGCCTTGTCATCTTGGAGGATGAAGTTAGGTCCCAGATTGTGGAGATATGGGATCGCCACTGGCTGTAGAATCTCATCCCGATATCTCACTGCATTGAGATGGCCTTCAATGATGACAAGCCTTGTTTTGCCATATCTCCACAATCTGGGACCTAACTTCATCCTCCAAGATGACAACGCTCGCCCCCACAGAGCCAGGGTTATCACAGACTACCTCCACAATGTGGGAGTAGAGAGAAAGGAACGGCCTGCCAAGAGTCCACACCTCAACCCAATTCAACACTTGTGGGATCAGCTTGGGCGTGCTGTACGTGTTAGAGTGACCAACACAACCATGCTGGCTGACCTGCAACCAATCCTGGTTGAGGAATGGAACGCCATCCCACAGCAACGTGTGACCAGGCTGGTGACCAGCATGAGGAGGAGGTGCCAGGCTGTTGTGGCTGCATATGGATCTTCCACCGCCACTGAGGCTCCTGACGGTGTATTAAATGAATAAAGTGTAAAATAGCCAATATGCCTTGTTTGTTCCTTGTTACTGAAAGAGAGTTCAATCATCCAATCCACCAAACAACTCAAAACAAGAGTCAATACTAACAGGAGAATACACTGTTTACCATTGACGGAGCATTTTGGCAAATTTTTCTTGGGCGCTGCCCACATAATCAGCTGTGCTGCTCATCCCACAAATGCATGACCCTTACAAGTTGGACATCATTGTGAAGGTAAATAAACAGGCTTTCCAACGATGTAAAATACAATGACCATTAGCATTGTAACAACAGAGAAAAAAGCCACCAAACACAAGTTTCCGAACTTTTTTTTCCCAGTATATATATGAGTTACCTACTGCTTATATCTTTGTAAGAAACAAATGATGCATTTAAAGCAGCACTACATGACTGACTACACAGTTTCTTTTTTTTTTTTCTAATTCATAATGTTTTTAAAAAAAGTTTTACAAAACCATTTTCATATACGTAGCTAAGATTAAATATTTGCAATTAATGACAAAGTAATTCAAAAAAACAAACAAAATAATAATAATAATAATGTTGTTGAATACAAAATTGTAAAAATAATAAACAATCACTAAATACTATTACACAGTTTCTTTAGTGATTGCTTATTATTTTTATTATTAGTTGCGTTTAGTTCAATTTGTTTCCATTTATTTGGCATTTATTGATTCATTTATTTTTATTGGTTGTTCACTGTGATAAATTTGGTTGTGTTAATCTATAAATGTTTTATTATTGTCTGACATACTATAAGTAATTTAAGAAGAATATGAAAAACTAAATACTTTTAATTGCAATTTAGCACAGGCAGAGTTAATTACTAAACTAATGTCTCTTTGCAAAATGTAACTTTATTAAAATAGAAAATTATACTACTTGTGGTTTAAAGAAAGGGAAGGAAAAAAAATGCTATTATAAATTCTCTTTTTCTGGAAGATTAAGAAATCCCGTGGTCTAACTAAAAACAAAACTGGAAAAGGGATGTGAGCTATTTTAGTTTCCCATCAAGCAAAAAGCATTTGACAGATCCAGCTTTTAAAATGTGACATTATCTACTTTTCTGTGTATAATATATAATAATGAACAGAATTCCTTTGGATTTTGGACTGTTGGTCGTACAAAACAAATTTGAAAATGCCCCTTTGGACCGAAACTATAACTGGCAGATTATATTACTACTACTATCATCGGGTGTAAATAGCCAAATATCTGCCGTGTGACTCACCCAGGTGCAAAGAGACGCTCTTAAAGAGCGACAAAGTACATCTAAGGAGTAGATTGTGCTGGATGAATGGGTCAAACTCTAGACTTAAATCCTGCCCTGGGGTTTGAGTCCTGTAAGAAGTTATTACTTTCTGTTTTTTAAATTATTATTTTCAGTTTTCAGTCGCAGTTTGGTTAGGTTTAGGAAACATATACATACAGTACATACACACATACGGTATCTAGTATATCTGAAGCAAATAGCATAGTTGTGCAGCCAGTTGCAAATGTAACATTTAAAAACTTTACATATGAATGACTTCCAGGCTTTTCAAGTGAACAGTCAGCCAAGTGTAGCTCGGAGATATCCCTCTCTCAGTCTGGCAGTGACCTTAATATTACCACAGAAAAAGTGTGTGTGTGTGTGTTTGTCATTTGTATGCTCTCTGATTCATGCCTGATAAAAGCAGACACATCAGCTTGTTGTGAAATTCAGGTAAAGGTTTTTTCCCATCTGTCCCCGGTTTGATTTTCAGAGCATGAAGGATGATTGGCACCTGCAGATTTCCTGCATGCATGGCAGCGTTTCGGCGCTCATGTATAACTACGACGTGTCTGTGTTTGCTGTTAAACTCCTCTGTTCCCTGTCAGTGCACATGTGTCTTAATGTGTCTGCATATGAAAACATCTACAGTTGATTTATTCTGTAATGCCCATCTGAAGTGAGGTTGTATTTCATTCAAATATTTCACTTCCTACAGTGTGATGTATGATTATGAATTGTGATTATGAAGGATTTTAAGGCACACTCAATAAGGAGCCATTTATTTGTCATTTTGCCAAGATATATAGTCTTGGCCACTGATTCTCCAGTCTGCAGTCCGCTCTCAGCTTTTATGTGATTTTTGTTTTATGGGTGCTTTTGCACATGGTGCTGTTTTATTTGCTTGCAACCTTTATATACGTCAAGGATTCTGCTGTCTTGGCCTAAACTCTTTAAAAGGAGTTTAAATATCAAGTTAGATTAAAACAAACTAAACTACTGCAGTATATCATTTTTTTTCTTTCTCACTACTCTTGGACTAGGTTTATAGTACGGTACATGCACAGCCAGCCCAGTCGCACAACAGTTTGAGAAATAGTCACACAATTGAATGTATTAATTTGTGTACATAGAAACAAATGTCAATTTTTTTTTGTGATGGTCATCACAAAAAAAAAACAGGAAGCAAACCAGATAGTATAAAGAGGGAAAAAAAACAGACTGCTGTTCATGTCCCATGTGAAACAACAAGTCAAAGTTGATTTATTTGTCATGTAACTTTAGTACTTCAGTTACGGCACTTCCATAGTTATTTTAACCCAAACCACGATCTTTTCCTAAACCTAACTAAGTAGTTTTGTTGCCTAAGCCTAACCAATTCGATATTTTCCTAAACCTAACTAAGTAGTTTTATTTTGAAAAGACTGGAGCGGAAAGTGACACATGCATCACATGTTTCTGGACATTTGTAGGAAAACACATGAAAAATAAGTTGTTGAAAGTTGTGCTGAAAAAAAAGGGAAAGGGAAATTCGTGTTTATGTACATGAATCAAATAGATTAAATTTCTCATGACTATTTCACAAACTGCCGTGAGAGTGTATCGGTAGGTTTATGTTTATCATGTTTATGTACATGTGTTTCAGGTGAGGAATGGTGATGTCTTTCCGTCGGTCAATCTACCGCTTTGATCCAGACTGACATATTTCACCAACTATTGGATAGATCACCATGAAGATGTATCCTGATAACTTTGGTGATCCTCTGACTTTTCCTCTAGCGCCACAAGCACGTTAACTTTTTTGGCTTTTAGTGACATACTGTATCTCAACAACTATTGGATGCATTGCAATGAAATTTGACACAGACATTCATGTCCCTCAGAATATATTATAACAACTTTGATGATCCCTTAACATTTAAACTAGTGCCATCATCAGGTCCAAATTTTAATGTGTTCAATACTTTGGTTTATGACCAATGACCTGCTAAACTAATATTCCCGTCATCGTGTACTTTGTTTTATGACAATACATTCTTACTCTCAACTCGTCAAATACCGCAGCTTGGTCTGCGGCCCTATACACTTCAAACTATGATGCTCTAGGTACCTCTCTAAGCGTCAGTTTTGGACGTGTCAGAGAAATGTAAACTTTCATGTTCACAGGAATAGAGTTTACATTTGGTACATGCATACAGTCCCTTTTCAAAATAAATATATATTTTCTTAGTTTTTAACAACAACAACAACAAAGGGCTTTCATCCAGGAGACCGCTGTTTGTGTCCCGTACGTTAGGTTTCACTTTCACGTCACAATCAGCTGTTCATTCATGTCCCGTGTGCACAACGTTCAATGTCATTTTCACTGTACAAACGTAGTCATTTTTAAGCCCAACCATGTTGTTTTTTCCTAAACCTAACTCTAGTGGTTTTGTTGCCTAAACCTAAGCAAGTGTTTTTGTTTAATTCACAACATTAAGCACGGGTTTACTGCGACCGAAAAGTGACGCCGAGGGGTCTGACAAAGCGTCAGTATGTGAGAGTTGGGATGAGAACCCGTTATTATACTACGTCAGTTGCTCTGACTGTCTAATAATGACGTGGATGGGTTTACATTGGAGTTAGTTAAAAGCCCGGTGCGTTTCAAACAAATGCTAAAGGGTGCCTCACTTGGTCTAAGTGTGGACATGAGTTGTGAGCAGTTATAACAAGATTGTTTCATTTGAAGAGATAAAGCTCATTGGTATTTCACAAACAAAGCAACAGTGTTAGAAAGTTAGAAACACATGATCGTTTTGTATAACTTCTCAGATTTATCTTTGGGACACCCTTGGGGAGTCCAGGTTGGGAACCACTAACATTTAGCACATTGAGATAGAACACAAGAGCAAAAAGATCCTTCCCCACAATAAACATGGACCATTTCTTTAGTGCATGTTCAGGTTTGAATAACTGATATGAAGATTGTATTGCAAATTGTTCTTAATGTAGATGCCTAATATCAAAATGCCCTTTTCAGTATACTCTGGAGACACGAAATTATCTATTTAGACAATATGATAGCTGGAAAGACGCTTATGAAGAAAAGATATATTTATATGAACCGTCCTCCAATGACCAACGTTCAAAATAAAATGTAAAAATATTCTAAAACGGATAAAAACATGAACTGAGCATGATTAAAATGAAAAAGAAAAACCTAAGCTGGGTTTAAGTTTCATCTATAGAGGTGTGTTATGAACATCTTAATCTTTTCTTTCCTCTGTTAGCTCTTATTCACTGTTTCAAGTCTTTCAACATACAAAACAGAAAACCTGTGTGAACCTCATTTTTTTCTGCTTATCTGTGTGGTTCTATTATTCTTCCAGCTTGCAACAATACCGAGAGTTAATCCTCCTGATAAGGCAGCGAGATACTTTCATGGTATATGTAGCAACAGACCTGAAATCAAGCACAACAAAGCTTTAATTCAGGGCTCAGCGCTATCTAATCTCTGAGAAGCAGATCCGGAGAAACACACAGCACTCTCAGTGTTTCCTACAACAGTTAGGAGACGGCACTAAGTGCTCCACGCGTAGGGAGGGATCAATATTTAAGAACAGCACAGCAGCTGCCCTGACAGCCTGTCTTCTATGCCCGATGAGGAAAATCAAAACATCAACTGTTGGGATGTCTGGCACATGTCAACTTGACAACCGTTTCTGTTTCATTTTGAACATTTTGACAAATGACACATTTTTGTGCGGTCACGTTTTCCCAGTATTTTGTTACAGCTGAGGCTGATGTCTGTGCTACAGCTGTATATAAGAAGTTCCTCATGCCGAGGAAGCTCTCAAATGGCTTGTTTTCATAAAGTGTGTGTCCTCAGAAGTGTAGATCATCAGATAAGAAATGAAAAAGAAATGTTGGTTACATGTTTCAAAGAGAGATGTGTTTTTATGATGGAATGGAAATGAGCAATGAAAGATTTTTTTTATATAAAGATGTTATCCACCCTTTTAAGAACAAGACTGAATGCATAATGCGTGATTTATTAGTTTGATATTGATGACTGATGTCTACTGTCTCTTTGTGCCTTGAAATATAAAGTTTGTTCTGATGAAGATGATGTAGAAAGGCTGCTGGGTAATAAAAGTGTTTTATGTCCTTGGAAAGTTGAACATGTTAAACAAAGATTGTGGTAATCTGTGGTAATGGTAATCTGCCCATTAGATACTGATATTTAGTCATATAAAATGTTCTGTTCTGATTGTAAAGGAACGGTCAGAGGTTACACAAAAACATTCCGCATGTCATTTAACGCCATGTCGTTCCTGTGAAACGACCAAAGTGAGGTTCAGACAACAAAACCACTATAGTTATGTTTAGGAAAGAACTACATGGTTGGGCTTAAAACTACGACGTTTGTACAGTGAAAATGACACTGAACGTTGTGAACACGGGACACGAACAAACAGCTGATTGTAACGTGAAAGTGAAAGTTAACACACGAGACACGAACAGCGGCCTCCTGGATGAAAACCTTGTGATTGTTGCTGATTCAAATTTAGCTCAAAACACCGCTGTACAGCCTCATGGAAGATGAATATTTGTACCAAAAAGCAATTTGGAGAGTAGATATAAAGATATTTGGCTCTGGACCAAAATACTGTAAGGAAAGATGGACCTCAATGGGAAGTTAATCTGTGAGAAAAGGGAAGAGAAACTAGAGATAAAGTCTGGAGCCTGAGAGGAAGAGAAAATATTGAAACCTCTTCTGTCTGATAGTTCAACTTCCTTAAATCATTTAGGTTGAAACTTACTAGGAATCTTAACTGAAAACGTGGACATGAGGTTTATTTGTATACAATTTTTTTTCTCAAACCAGTCAGAGTTAACTTTGAGTGAAACATTTTGATGACATGGCAAAAACCACATCCTGTTATCTGCACAATAAAAAACCCTGCTGCATTAACATTAATTTTTGCTGTGTTTGTTGTAAATCAGCAGCAGCATCTCATACTGATACTGACTTCTTTTGACTTTCTCAGATCCGAGGTAAGTTGATATAACTATCGTTCATTTTCACTCCAATTTTATTTAAAGTCTTTATGCAAATTATTATTCCCGTAAATTAAATGATCTCATTCAAATTTAAATACTTGGATTACCTCAAGCAGGCTTAATTTTGTGCACGCTCCAAAAAGAAACCACAAATGAGATTATAGTTTTTTGCTTGATCCTTGCAAATAATTTAAAGGCTTCTTCATGTTACTAGCAATGTTTGTACTAATTAACCACGAGTTTAATATAAATGCCATGTTTTACTACAATCGTAAATATAATACTTAGTCAAGCACAAGTAAGCACAAATGATTGATCAGAGCATACTTATAAATACTGATTTAAAAAGAGTGTAAAAAAGATTAACTTTTTTATGTCTATATGATTGATGAGTGCATTTGTGGCTTTACAAACATCTTTAAATGTCTCCTCCTCAACAGGGAAAACAGACCTTTATCAGAATGGATTTAACTGGAATGAATGACGACACATTTATAGATAAGAACCTCACAATGGAAAGCCTCGTTAGCCAAGGTATAGTATCAACCTGAAAACATACAGACAGCCAGAATATAATATTAGCTACAACCAATAAAAAGTGTAAATCATGTGCTTTTGGAAACTAAGCTATTGATCAATTTAAACTTTAAAGAAATAATCTGTAACTTAATTGCAAGGTTTGTTTTTATAGTGAATGCAGCGCTACTTTTATCTGCAGAGTCACAGGGAGCTCGTTGGGGTGGATGGTGGGCGTACAAAGTGACGGACTGTGACTCCAGAAACATTTGTTTTTGCAAAATTGTTGATTAGAATTATGATTATTATGTCATCATCAAATGGATCAATTGTCCAACATTTGATTTTAATGCTTTAATGTGGTAAAAAGCTATTAATACATAAAACAATTACTACAAGACAAACCTGAAATAAAATATTCTCTGCTACAGCATATCTGCTGTAAATGTTTTCCTTTGAGAAAAAAAAAAAACACAAACAAAAAGGGATAATTTATATAACAAATTATTTGGTTTCATGATGGCACCACCTAGTTTTGCCACTGTTAGTGTCCCGGAGAGGTTGGAAGGGACGTTTACGTAATACGAAACGTAGACGTAATGGTAATGTAAAAACATGTGTAGCTAACATTAGCAGAGTATGTTAGCACAATATTAACAAGAGCTAGCACTTCTATGCTACACTAGCTACTGAAGGTATACTAAATGTATAAACGTGCTGCTTTTGCTTTTTAATGATTGTAAGAGTGAATAAATGCAGCTTGTTCTCATTCCCAATGCATTAAATACCAATGCAACACCAATGCAATACCGCTGCAATGTTTGATACCGCTGCGCAAGGCACCCTTTAGCGCCGGTAGGCTTTCATTAACTACAACGGAAAGTACGCTTGGAGTGTGATGACGTATAATTTAAAGAGCGCAAGACGCACTAAGGGCGGGCAGGAGGGGAGGTGGATGAGTCCAACAAACACAAGGCTGTCATCAAGGAGATCGCGGTTGTTCGTGTCCCATTTCACTTTCACGTGACAATCTGCTGTTCGTTCGTGCCACGTGTTCACCACGTCAAGTTTCATTTCCACTTTACCAAAGTAGTAGTTTTAAGACCAATCATGTAGTTCTTTCCTAAACCTTACTAAGTGGTTTTGTTGCCTAAACTTAAAGTGACTCCAAGGGGGCGTGGGATGAGAATGTGTTGGCCAATCAAATCTTGCATAAAGCAGTAATGTCAACGTTGTATTACAGCACAATAAACAATATATAAAAGTCCAGTTCGATGCTTTTGACGTCCTTACTCTTCAATACGGACTAACTAATGACACGCTGTCTGCACATGGCATGTAGGTTATAGCACGTTTGTTTACTTTCTCTCTCTCGTTGGCATTCACAGACACTGACACGCCCATCCGGAAAAGGACTTTGCCTTTTGATTTAGAGGGTTTTCGGAGAATAAAGCGGCCCTCTAGATATGTGACCGTGTGTCTTGGATTACTGTGTGCTGTCCTATTGGTTGCTAACATAGGACAGCTTATCTACCGTAAGTGATCTGTTTGTTTGTTGTCACTAAAAATATGAATAACATATTTGTTTGAGAAACCAGGTGATGTTGTAGATACAAAATACAAGGGCAAAAATCCAAATCCAAGCCGATACTTTAAATTTCTTTCCATTTCACAGATGCCAGCCATCCAGCAGACAACACTGAACGAGATCAGCTGCAGAGAAGTCACGATGCTTTAACTGCAGAGACAAACCAGCTAAAGTCCAGACTGACTAACCTGACAGAAGAAAAAGACCAGTTGCAGCAAAGTTACAATACACTGACTACTAGTAACAATGACCTTCAGGCCAGATACAATTCATTGCACAACGACAAAGAACAATTGCAAATCAGTCATGATACTATAGAGAAGGAACAAGTGCAGTTACACCTCCATTACATTAGTTTGACAATAGATTGCCTTGAGATAGCCAAACAGTTCAAGAACAAGATGTTGAGGTCTGCGGTTCAAGTAAGAAGTAAGATGTTACTCAGAAAAGTTGAATTCATTTAATATACAGTATTGTACAGTATCAGTGTTGTTGTATTCTTCACCTTTTTGTGAAATTTTGTCTCTCTCCACTTTTTCTATTCGCAGGCATGCCCTGTCAGACGGGCTGGAGGAAGTTCGGTGACAGCTGTTATATTGTTTCAGCTCTGAAGAAAAACTGGACGTTAAGCAGAGAGGCCTGCCATGCCGTGGGAGCAGATCTGGTCGTCATAAACAGCAGGGATGAACAGGTGAAAAAGAACGAATAAACTGAGATCAAAAACATACAACGGCGTATTAGGGCCATTGTAGGTTAAAAAATACATTACAGCGCAGGTGGAGGGTTGGTGAGATTCTGAGAAAAAATTCTTTCTGAGATTAAAGTCATAATTGTATGCGAAAAAAAAAAAAACCTTGGATATTCTCTGAGATTAAAGGTGAAAATTTACAAGACAAAGACTCCCAAATTTATGAGAAGAAAACTTGAATATTCTCTGAGATTATAATGTCATAAATTTACGAGAAAAAAACTAAGAAATTCTCTGAGATTAAAATAAAATTGACAAGAAAAAACTTGGATTTCTTTTTTTTGTTTTGGTCAAGGAACAACATTGCTTCCCTTTGCAAGGTTGGATCCACCTCCTCACACCACAGATGACACCATTAAACACTGTGTGCAAAATATATTATATTTTAGCAACTTTAGGAGTAACGAAATTCAGACAGCAGGTGGCGTTACCACAGTTTTGCACTCCCACTATTTTTCCGAGTTTTTTTTTTCTCGTAAATTTCTGACTTTAAAATTTCAAAGACTATTCAACTTTTTTTCTTGAATATTACTTACACAGAACACGCTGTTCTCATACACTGTTCGTAGCTATATTTACGAAAAGTAATGGACTACAATTTGTGTAAATCCAACAAAATCAATTTGTGTGTAATTCACAAAAAAACAACAAAACATACCGGGTTTTCGCCCAGGAGACCAGTGTCTATGTCCGGTGTGAAACCAGAAGTCAACGTTGTTTTAATCATCACGTACTTCAGTTACGCTACTTACGGAGTTATTTTAAGTCTGTTGTTTCCAGTTAGTAAATGTTCTATTCCACATTATACCTGAAGGTGGTGCTGCAAGCTAATGCACTATAGGAAAAGGCAGGAAGTGATGTATGTTGTTGTTGCTGTAGTCTGTTGCCATGATGGAGCGGGTGCTTGGCTTCTATTAAAAAAAACTCAGCAACCATCCTATCTGAACGTGACTTCTTTTACGTTCAAACATAACAAAGTCTAACCACAATCTTTTTCTAAGCTTAACTAAGTAGTTGTCTTGCCTAAACCAAAGGAAGTGGTTTCCTGTAAAGACAGAAGTTTATTTTGAAAAGACTGTATGCACATAACAAGCGGAAATGGACACGAGTTGCTGGACAATTGTAGGAAAACAAACGAAAAAGAAGGAATAACTTTTAATACGTTGGTTGTCTTGGAGAATTGATTAAAAATATACAGTTTGAAAGAATTTTGCATATTTATGTTTTAATCATTCCTGTCTTCTCTCTGTGCTAACAGGCATTTGTCAACGGGTTACTGGATAATGGCCAAAATGCCTGGATTGGCTTCACTGACAGTATTAAAGAGGGAACTTGGATGTGGGTGGATGGGACTGCAGTCACCACTACGTAAGTTTGAACTCCCGGATTGTATGGATTAGACGACACAACAATAGGACATGTTCCTTAATTAATCTTTTACTTTACTGTATTATGGAGTTCTTTAATAATCCATTTCTCTCACTGTTCATATCCTTTTAATGTAGTTTTGAAGACATGTCAATAACTTGTAAAACAGCAAATGAAGCTGAAGCACAACTTCTATTAATACAACTGATTGGGTCAAAAACTTGGGTAACAATCACTTTAGTCTCAAATTGGGTCAGAAACAAACAAAACCGGGTGATGTAAAAAGCATTAATATCTCGGTTATCTTGGTCACCAGGTACTGGGGGGAGGACCAGCCCAACAGCTACGATGGGAACCAGGACTGTGGCGAAACTGTGCAAAAGTCATTGGGAGTTGGAGAATGGAACGACGACGGCTGTTCTGCTGTTCAGAACTTTATCTGCGAGCAATAAGCTCAGAGTGATTTACGCTGTTAATGATGGTGTGTGGATTTGGACTGTGGTCAGTCTGGTGATATATTATTTTAGTATCAACAAACCCCATGAAAAGACCAAAACCAACAATGAATCGTCTTCCTTCATTATCATGAGCACAGACACTGTAGTTTATTTTGTTTTCAATGTCACATGCACATCCTGCTGCTGGAAATACTCACGCGAGCACCAATTGTGTATTAATCCGCAGCTGAAAATAGTCCCCAACATTATTTACTCCAGTTTGAGAAACGTTGGCTTAAAACTACAATGCCCCGCTGTTTTAGGAAATTAATGAGCCTTTTTTGAAAATAATAATAAGTATTTGCGGCCCATTTTTAAAGATTGTCATCTTCATTTGGAACCATGGACTTGAAACTGATTGCCACAAAATAAGTCAGAAGGTGTTGAGAGGCGGATTAACACATTGTTGAGTTTGGTCTTTTCATAACAAAAATCTATATCTTTGATACTGTTACTCACTTAAGACACGCCCTACTCTGCCCTACTATTGGTACGCTACTCTTTGACGCAATTAATTAATGTCACATCTATTGTGATTGAGCCAGCAAAAAAACAAGAGCTGATGATTAGTGTTTGATAAAATAGAATATTAATTTCTTGGTTGTACAAAAACAGATTTTACTATCAATGTCTAAATACTATAATTTCCTGTGGCCTTTGGCATAGCTTTAGATATGTTTGCAAATTGCCATCTGTGTGATTAATGAATATGCATGAAAATGAACGTGTGATACAAATAATGTATGTTACAAAGCATATACATACATATACTCACATATAACATTTGCATATGGTATTAATCATTTACTGTATCTCTCTCTGATGATTACATGATAGTGGTGAAATGCACTCGCTGGCTCAAATGATTCAATTATGTAAATTCAATCACAAGTACTGAAGATTTCTTATAATATCGGAATAAAAACATTGTGAAGATGTCTTTTTCTGTTTAGGATAAAACAGAATATGCACTGATACTCGTATTCACCAAATAAGCTGCAGGCTGAGGTGGACATGGGTTACAGATTGAAGATCTAACAACCGCAGATTGATTACAGTAATGAGCAGATTTGGTGTTTTGCATCATGAATATCTGGTTGTTCACATTTTTACCTGGTTACTCAGGTAACCATTTTTGGGGGTCAACACAGATGTCATACACACGTAAAAATAATCTAGTTTAGACTCACACTCTGACAAATCTGTCATCACCTCCTGGCCCACTCGCCTTTATAAAATGGGCTTCTGTTGCCTAGAAACATTCCCTTTCTTCTATATGTGCAGACTCACACAACAATCTGATACCTGCACACTGGAGGAAGGCTTTAGATGAAATCTTTATGCTTCTCGCTCTTCTGCACTGTGAATTAAAAAAAAAAAAAAGTATATATATATATAGCAAATATGAATTCTGAAACATTTGTTTGCTTCTATTTGTACATTTTTCAAGTTTCTGGTGCTCACAAAAAACTTGTTTTGTGTAACACACATCAAGTGTTGACTGGTATTCCCCTGTTTAAAAGTGTTTCAGTAAAGTAACGTCTTGTATGAAGGGATTGGTCATTTAAACCTGTGGAAAAAGAAATTTCTCATGCAATATATACGCCAAAATAAATTGAATATGAAATGTATAAAATAACTGCGGGGTGGAGGCCTGGACAAACAGTTTCTACGATCTTAGAAAACTACCTCATGTCATATGACAACAGGAGCCCGTTCTCATTTCCAGGGCGTAAAATATTGACGCTTTGTCACGCACCCTGGTGTTGGATGCCCACAGATAAAGCTTTCTTTATACTCACGCGAGACACCATGGCACTGCGCACTACGAGCATGCACAGAGGTGTTTACGCTCAACGCACTATTCGTTGCAATATGCTGAGCTCCACCCCCTCGTGTCATTTCTGGTTGCAAAAAAAAAAAAAATGGCGACGGCCAAAATGCCGAACTCAGGGCTTCAAAATCGGAGTTTACAAACCAATGGGTGAGGTCACAGTGACGTCCACTTCTTATATACAGTCTATGGTTCACTCCCTATATGTATGGATTTAAGTCTTTTTTTGCTGGTCAGTTGTATACAACTGAAGTTAAGGTAAAATAAACTGGAATACATGTAATATCATACATCAAGTGTCCCTTTAAGAACTTTATATTCTGATATTCCCCAGTTTAAAAATGTATTGCTAAGTTTTTGTCAAAAACCCACGACAGTACAAGGGGATTTACAACTGGGTGGAATAAATCATTAAATGCTATAAATGTGGCATAAAATAATTTTATAAAAATAGTAAAAAGGCATGAAATAAGAGTTGGTAGAGGTTGGACAAACTATTACAACGACCTTAGCGAAACAATGAACACAATAAAGTAGGAGGGATGGCCGTTATATTGCAGAGGTGTTGCAATGGTTTGCATCATATCATACAGGTGTTGCTCCGACTGCGTTCACCGCCGTTCGTCACCGTGCAGCAACAGATGACAATATTGCACTGACACACACTGAGTGCTGACGACGCTCTCTGCACGTTACATAACACGGCGTCACAGGAAGAATCACTAACATGTGGGCAGCATACAGGGCAGATGTATTTAGCGGGCAGAGACACCACGCTCTGGCATGTGGCTCATTTTGGGTGTGGTGGCGGTTGCATCGAGTGCGGCTGCTCTTGAAGGGGGCATCTCAACCATTAATTGGACTAAGTCTTTTCATTCCCCACAGAGATGAGTCCCATCCAAACCGTCTGTGGTCGGGTGGTGAGATGGGGTTCCCCCCCGGGCCTGACTAAAAATAAAAGATCAAGGAGCCTCAACCAGACATGTTGGTCTGGTTAGACTCACAGAGCAGAAAAAAAGGGTTTTAAAAACAGTTAAAAGGGTGTTGCATGTGACCTAATGCATTGAAATAAATGAGGTAACTTAACAGTACACAGCAACACCGTAGCAACTAAATGGACATATTAAACATTTTGAAGTAAAGGGCATTTTCCTTACTTTGTGTACAAACAGCAGTAAATGGATAAGAAGCTGAATAGTATACAGTATATTCAATTAAATTATTTTTTATATAGCATCAAATCATAACAGAAGTTATCTCAGGACGCTTTTCATATGGAGCAGGTCTAGACCATAGTCTACTACAGGTAGAGACCCAACAAGAGGTCCCCCATGAGCATGCCTTGTTATGCGACAATGGCAAGAAAAAACCATGCACACCACCGGGATTTCATTTCATTTTTCACTCTTGCACATCTAAAGCATAGACAGCTTTAACTTCTACTGCTACTCCAGATATACTGCATGAATGCCGTCAGTATGATTGGATTTATTTTTATAAAGTTCAAGGTCTTTCTAGTCCCAGAGGCTGGTGGAATCCATTTCATTGAATGCAAAAAATAAAGAACATTTTAGCATGTGTCATAATCTTTCTTTAGTTCTTGTGATTGAATTTACTGTGGAAAGTTGAGTTATCTCAATAATTCATTTGACTATGCGAGCTAATTACATCAAACACAACCAGTGTTTTTTTTTTTTGAAAATACAGAGATGGAAAATAATTTGTGCCAGTATTTTTTAATCATTACAGAGCGATACAGTAAATTATTAAAACCATATGCAAATGTTGTATGCATGTGCTTTGTAACATATATTATTTGTGTTATACATTAATTTTCATACAATTTCATTAATCAAACAGATGGCAATTTGCACACATATCTAAAGCTATACCAAAGGCCACTGAATATCATAGAGAAGTACTAGACAATGGGCCTCAAGAACAGATTCATACTTGGTATCATCGGGGTGTTAATTATGTTAATTTACAATTCTCATGAACGATTGCTCATTTACACACAGGTGGCATTCATCATGTTTACACATTTACACAGTTATCTGAAGTTAGGAGTGTTTGCTGAATCTGATGTAGCACACTCATGTGAGCACACGGTAACACATAGTAAAACCCGTTTTTGTACAACCAAGAAATTCATATTCCATTACATCAAACACAAATCATCAGCTAAATAGTACATTTATGAACATGTTAACAATGTTATGCATCAAAGTCTACTCGTCTAAAATCATTAAAGCTTAAAAAGTTTAATATATCAAGACTTGGCTGTCTGGAGGCAGAAATCTCAGAGATAGATATCTTACATGTCCACTAGAGGTGTGGAAATACGAGAAATATGTTTGATTGTAATTTGGGTGAACCGACCTTTAAAGCCTCTGAACACCCACACAGGTGATTTCAGTTATTCTGTCTGATCAGACCTGTGCTCAGGTTGAAGGTGGGCCGGAGCTTTGATGGGGATTTATTAGGTATCGACCAGTAAGAATGATAAAGGTGTAATATATCCCGCCTTAACAGGTTCAACAAAGCTAACAGGAGAATCAGGAAGATGTGACTCATTAGTCTATACACGCCCACAAAGTCCTGAGAAGAGGTCTAATCAGACAGATTAACTGAAAACAGCCTTTAACAGTATCAAAGAATAAAACTGAGATTATCATATATTTTTGTTATTGTCTACAAATCCCATAAAAAGACCAAAACCAATGTGTTCGTCCATCTCTCAGCACTTTCTGAAAGTCCATGGAGTTCCCACTGAAGATGAAAATCTTTAAAAACAGCCATAAATATATACCATCATTTTCAAAAAAGGCTCAGTAATTTCCTAAAACAGCGGGGCATTGTAGATTTTAGCAAACTGGAGTAAACACTGTATTTGTTGGGGACTATTTTCAGCTGCGGATTAATACAAAGAATCAATTAGTTATGATGTGCATTAGAACTGCAGTCCAACACACCATCATTAACTGTGTAAATCATTGTGATATTATTTCTCACAGACAAAGTTCTGATCACCAAAACAGCCGTCATCGTTCCATTCTCCAACTCCCGATGACTTTTGCACAGTTTCTCCACAGTCCTGGTTCCCATCGTAGCTGTTGGGCTGGTTTTCCCCCCAGTACCTAATGAACAAGATAATGGAGACAGAAATGCTTTTTTACAGCTCACATTTTTAGTTTCTCAACTGCTTGCACCCTTTATTTCTGACCCAAACTGTGGTTAAAAGGATTTTAACCCACATTTTCTGTTGATTTAAGTCTTATTTGTATAGAAGTGGTAGTATGTAGAATATGTACAGTGTGTAAGGTCACAGTTGGAAAGCACATCACCTCCTGATTCAGTGTGGCATTTACTTTGTGGCAAAATATATTCAAAGCCTTCCTCCACATTTTCTTGTCAAACAAACCCAAGACTTTTAACAGGAGACTGGTGTAGCGAGCGTATATTGACACTCCCTGGTCCGTCCAAAAGTAATGCAAGAGGGGTACCCTGCACATCGGTCTTCGATGCCAAAGGGCACTGACCAAGTGGCAGTATTTGACAAGTTGGGAGTGAGAATGTGTTGAAAGAAATGGTATATTATAAAGCTGCAGACTTAATACAGTAAAGTGTCTAATATCATGATCCTATAGAGATATTCATAAAGAATTCATACAGTTAAAACTTACGTAGTAGTGACTGGAGTCCCGTCCACCCACATCCATTTTCCCTCAATGAGAGTGTCAGTCATACCAGTCCAGGCATTTTGGCCGTTATTCAGTAACCCGTTGACAAATGCCTGTTAGCACATGGAGAAGACAGGAATGATTAAAACATAAATATGTAACAGAGAGAGATCACGCACCATTTTTGCTTCTGCTTTTCAACATGCTGCTATAAGCTTCCTCTGCTCCATTCATTCTCCAAGACAACATGTTTGTGATCTCTTCCAGTTTATTCTTTCTTTCTTTCTTTCTCACCTGTTCATCCCTGCTGTCTATCACGACTAGATCTGCTCCCTCTGCGATGCAGTATTGTCTGCTTTCCGTCCAGTTTTTCTCCAAATTTGAAACAAAGTAACAGCTGATGTCGAACCTACTCCAGCCTTTCTGACAGGGTTTACCTGAAAATTAAAAACATGGAGAGGGACAAAATATCACAAAAAGGCTAAAAATAACACACTATGACTGAATAATAATAATAATAAATCTTTATGAAAAACATCTCACCTCTCACTTTGTCGACCTTCTTCTGTAGCTGATCTTTAGCTGCAGCCAAACTGGTGTGTTTGGTCTGTAACTGCTCTTTTTCCCTCTGCAGAGAATTATAACTGGACTGCAATCGTTCTTTGTCTTTCTCCAAGGAATTGTATCTGGTCTGAAGGAAATTCTTACTTAAACTCAGTGTGCTATAGCTTCTTTGCAACTGGTCCTTGTTCATCTTCAGTGAAGAGTAATTGCTCTGCAACTGATCTCTGTTTGCTCTCAGCGTAACAGACAAAGTCTGTAACTCATCTTTTTGTTTCTGCAGGCTACTGTACCTGGTCTGTAGCTGGTCTTTAGTAGTTTGTAACGCATCTTTTTGTCTTTGCAGGCTACTGTACCTGGTCTGTAGCTGGTCTTTATTAGTCTGTAGCTCATCTTTTTGTCTTTGCAGGCTACTGTACCTGGTCTGTAGCTGGTCTTTATTAGTCTGTAACTGATCGCTCTCTTGTTTTAAGGTGTTGTAACGTGCTCGTAACTGGTCCCTCTCGTTTTTTAGATTGTTAGAACTGGTCTTGTAGTCATCTCTTTCAGTAGTCAAAGAACTGTAACTTTGCTGTAACTGCTCTTTTTCCTTCTGCAGAGAATTATAACTGGACTGCAATCGTTCTTTGTCTTTCTGCAATGAATTGTAACTGGTCTGAATGAGATTCCTACTCGTACTCAGTGTGTTATAGCTTCTTTGCAACTGGTCCTTGTTCATCTTCAGTGAGGAGTAATTGCTCTGCAACTGATCTCTGTTTGCTCTCAGCGTAACAGACAAAGTCTGTAACTCATCTTTTTCTCTTTGTAGGCTACTGTACCTGGTCTGTAGCTGGTCTTTATTAGTCTGTAACTGATCGCTCTCTTGTTTTAAGGTGTTGTAACGTGCTCGTAACTGGTCCCTCTCGTTTTTTAGATTGTTAGAACTGGTCTTGTAGTCATCTCTTTCAGTAGTCAAAGAACTGTAACTTTGCTGTAACTGCTCTTTTTCTTTCTGCAGAGAATTATAACTGGACTGCAATCGTTCTTTGTCTTTCTGCAATGAATTGTAGCTGGTCTGAATGAGATTCGTACTCGTACTCAGTGTGTTATAGCTTCTTTGCAACTGGTCCTTGTTCATCTTCAGTGAGGAGTAATTGCTCTGCAGCTGATCTCTGTTTGCTCTCAGGGCATCGTTTTCTCTTTGCAGGCTACTGTACCTGGTCTGTAGCTGGTCTTTATTAGTCTGTAGCTCATCTTTTTCTCTTTGCAGGCTACTGTACCTGGTCTGTAGCTGGTCTTTACTTGCTGTCAGATTAGTGTGATAAGTCTGTAACTGATCGCTCTCTAGTTTTAAGGTGTTGTAACTTACTTGTAACTGGTCACTCTCATTTTTCAGATTGTTGAAACTGGCCTTGAACTCATCTCTTTCAGTAGTCATAGAGCTGTAGCTTTGCTGCAACAGGTCTTTTTCTTTAGTTAGGTTAGTCAGTCTGGCATCCAATTGTTTTCTCTCTGCTGTTAAAGCATCATAGCTGCTCTGCAGTTGACTTCCTTGAATGTAGCTGGGCTGCGTTGGGTCTGCTGACGAGAAGCGGCTGATTATCTCATCTGTGAAATGCAAAAGAAATTCAAAATATTATTGGATTTTGAAAAGAATTCTTCTTCTTTTGATTTTGTATGATAGTCTACAACATTAGCTATACGAAAAGTAATGTACTGGAATTCGTGTATATCCCATGAAATCAATTTGTGTTTAATCCATGTAATCGCAAATCAGGCAATATTAAAAGCAGAAAACGCTGCGTAGGGAGGAGGTCAGGGTGGATGGGTGGGTCAAAAACACTGGACTTTCACCCAGGAGACCGGCGTTCATGTCCCCTGATAAACCAAAAGTCAATGTTGATTTATTTGTCACGTAACTTTTACGTAATGCCACTTCCGTTATAGTTATTTAAGCCAAATCATGATCTTTTCCAAAACCTAACTAAGTAGTTTTGTTGCCTAAACCTAACCAAGTCGATCTATTCCTAAACCTAACCAAGTAGTTTTGTTGTCTATCCTAATCAAGTTGATCTTTTCCTAAACCTAACTAAGTAGTTTTATTATCTAAACCTAAGGAAGTTGTTTCCTGTGAAGAGGAAAGTTTATTTTGAAAAGACTATATGAATGCAAAATGCATACATTGAATTGAGGTGTTGCTGAACATTCATAGGAAAACAAACAAAAAAGGAGAAATAACGTTTTTTGTAAGATATTATACGAACCGCAGTTAGTAAATCCATTATACATATGTCCAGTGATAACAAACAAATCACTTACAGTAGACAAACTGTCCTATGTTACCAGCCAACAGGACAGCACACAGTAATCCAAGACACACGGACGCACATCTAGAGGGCTGCTTCTTCCTCTGAAAATCAACTAAATCAAAAGTTAGAAAACAGTTAAACATAATTTCAAGGGTGGCCTCTTTACGGATTCTCCCTGAAAAACAGAAGCACCCTCATACCTGAGGTAACGAGTCCTTTCATTGTGAGGTTCTTATTCATATGTAGCTCATCGTCATCAACTTCCATTAACTCCATTCTGATAAAGGTTTGTTTTCCCTGTTGAGGAGGAGACATTTATAGATGTTAGCAAAACCACAAATACACTATTATATAGATGTAAAAAGTTAGTCCTTAACACTTTTCAACACAGTCTCATGGCAGCTTGTGAAATAGTCATGAAATTCAATCTTATTGATTTGTGTAAATAGACCTTTTGTTTCGTGACGCCAGCACAACTTTCAACAATGTATTTTTTGCGCGTTTTCCTACGAATGTCCAGCAACATGTAACACACGTACCAATTTCCGCTCCAGTCTTTTCAAAATAAAACTACTTAGTTAGGTTTAGGAAAAGATCAACTTCGTTAGGCTTAGGCAACAAACTACTTAGTTAGGCTTAGGAAAAGATTGACTTGGTTAGACTTAGGCAAGAAAACTTCATAGTTAGCTTTAGGAAAAATTGCGATTTGGGTTAAAATAACTCCGGAAGAGGCGTAACTGAAGTACAGAAGTAACATCGCAAATAAATCAACTTTGACTTTTGGTTTCACACGGGACACAAACACCGGTCTCCTGTGCGAGAGGCCAGTGTTCTTTGATCCAACCATCTCTCCCGATCTCTTCCCTACGTGGCATTCACCGCATCTGTACTTCCCGGTCCACAATTACGTTGATTACATACGATTTGATTTTGTGCTGACAGTCATGAAAAAAAAATGACATTTGTTTCTATGTACACAAATCAATACATTCAATTTCATGACTATTTTACAAACTGCTGTGCGACTGGGCTGAACTTTTTTACGGTCTTTGTAAATCTGTATTGATAAGTACGCTCCGATCAATTATTTGTGCTTACTTGTGATTGACTGAGTTTTATTTTATAAGTATTTATAAGTCTAGCCAGATGTGACATTTGCATTCAAATCCTGCTTAATTAGTACAAACATTGCTGAAGAAGCCTTTAAATTATTTGCAAAAATCGATTTTGCCAAAATCTATAATCTCATTTGTGGTTTGTTTTGGAGCGTGCACAAAATTAAGCCTGCTTGAAGTAATCCAAATATTTAAATTTTAATGGGATCATTTAATTTTACAGGAATAATAATCTGCACATGCACTTTAAATAAAACTGGAGTGAAAGTGAATTAGAGTTATATGCACTTACCTTGGATCAGAGAAGAAGTCAGTACCAGTATGACTGCATTCACATGAAGATGCTGCTGATTTACAGCAAACACATCAGAAACTAATGGGCAGTGATATTTATTGTGCAGAAAACAGGATGCCCCTTTTGCCCATGTCATGAAATGTTTGACTTTATCTTAACTCTGATTGGTCTGCACAAATTTTGACCTGTATTGCCCACATTTTCAGTTTATATTTCAGGTAATATTCGGTCAAAATTATTCAAACGAACAGAACTGAAACTGACCAGCCGAGTTCAGTGGTTATCTCTCAGGCTCCAGACTTTCATCTCCTGTGGTTTCTGTTCCCTTTTCCCACAGATTAACTTTCCACTGAGGTCAAATGAGTGATGACTGAGATACAAGGTAGGTCATATTGAAAATTTAAAAAATGCAAACTCAGCTTTGTTGTACTTGAGTTCAGGTCTGTAGCTACATTAAAGTATCTCGTTGCCTGGTTGTCTGGGAAATTGAAGAATGATAGAGGCACATGTGACATCCATCATACAATGAAGTCTACAGAATTACATGTACGTGGAAATTTCCAAATCAGTTGTCTCAATAATGAAATTTAAGACTAATTTATGCGCCGCCTGATTGTGTAAAGATGAATTCTAAACTGGGGCTTTGTTTGTAAGAGCGTTATCTGTTACTGATGCCATTCACATGCCCTGTTACTGTTGAATGGTGTGAAATGGATTATAGTTGATCTACCCTTGCAGACAAATGATTTAGCCTGGCTGTGGTACAAGATTCAGAGCTGTGCCAGATTGGAGGTTATGGGCGTTCCCAGCAGTCTGTTTATACGGGTCAACTCACATTCATCTGTTGGACTGAAGACGCAGGCTTAGGTTGATTGTTTATATCCAACTTCTGATGAAATAAGATCAATATCAATGCAATATGCAGTTTTGTTGAGGATAAAAAGTCACTGACTTGGTGACATTTCATTTGAACCCCCCCATTTAACATTTCTAACACATAAGTGGAAAACTGGTAACGTGACACAGATGAAAGAAATCATTGAAGTAAGCACATAGTTAGACTTCATGACTGATTATAGACTCATAATCATATATGAATATTAGTTACGTATTGTACGTTTATTTTTGTATATCAGTCACCTTGCTCTCTTGATCTATAAAGCTATATTTTTCTTGACAGTGTGAAGAAGCTTTGGCTGTAACTGAGCTCAGCCAGTTAAAGCAGATAAAAATTCAGCTGACAGAAAACACGAGTCTATTTTTAGTGGCTGGACTGAATTTCCTAATCACCTCCAGGACTCCTGAATGAATAATGAATAGTATCTTGTCAGTAATATAATATCACAAAACCGAAACCAGGCCGATCATCCAAAACATGTCGGTGGTGGAAAATAGCTCTGCATCAGGTCATCATTGGGGGGTTTTTAAGCAGCAGTTTATGACCCCAGTGACCATTACCATGCAGCCGTCTGCCATCTGAAGCTGAAGGGAGGCTGTGAATGAGGAGGGTGAAGGTGCTGAGTGTCTGATGGAGATAAGGGGAAATGACTGTGGCTGAGAGACGCCATCCTTCAGCCTGTCACACCCTGCACTGCCCATATTAATTAGCCTCAAAAACTCAGGAGCTGATCTGAAACAGCCACTTCAAAAAAGAGGAGAGGACTTATCGACATCTCAGGATTCTGTTATCTCTACACAACAACAACAACACTGTGATGTGTGTTGATATGATACAGGCATGTTGATATGGACAGAATTTATTTAGGCTTATTTATCATAATAAGCACAAGAAATTACTTTTTCATTGATTACTTGATCCTTAAATGTTCTCTTTACTATTCAGAACCACTAGATGTCGCACTAGATCTCTCACAAGAGGGTTAAGGTTGGGCATTGACCTTGACTAGTTAGGGTTAGGGTAAGTCATCGGTCAGCGAGTCTTGTGAGTGATTTTGAAGGTTTTTGCGGATCTCAGATCAGATTTTGCAATTTGCGGGTTACCTTCTTGACACAACCATCTCAATACCATACCTCCCCCCTCCCTTAGGCCACTGAACACAGAATGAGATAAACAGTGGCATACAGTTACCTTTTTTAACGTTATCTAAAGGAAGTGTGTAAGATCTAGCAACATCTAGTGGTGAGTTTGCAGATTGAAACCTCTCCCGAGTGCCAAGCGTGTTGAAGAACTAGGGTGGCTGACCAGTGGTCTAAAATGCTGATCTCAAGGCTTCAAAACGGTAGTCGACGAACCAATGGGTGACGTCACGGTGACTACGTCCACTTCTTATATAGGCTACGGTCTATGTGGCAGACGAAAAAAACGTGAATGGCCCTATCTAGAGCCAGATGTTGTAAGAGTAGCGTATGTCATTATAGGAGAAAAGAAGAGTCAGTGCGTAGAGTGTGTGTGGAAATGAGTGGTGAAGCAAGAGAGAGAGAGTGGCGGAGAATGTGTGTGAGCGAACAAGTGGTGGAGCGGTGTAGCTGTGAGAATGCCAAGTGACTGTACAGTGGAAGTTGTTGCCGCTCCCCAAGACCAACAGAGGTTTCCCGTGTCTTGTTTTCCAGCGACTAAGTGGAGTGATGGCGGGGTTAACGATAAGTAACGTGCTCGAATCCAGCCCAAGCAGGAAAAGTTAACACCATTTGGTTCGTCTGTTCAGCTCCATGAAGAGGACCCGCTCCCTATGTAGATATAAACGGCTCATTCTAAGCTAATGAAAACTCTTATTTTCAGGTGATTATACACTAAAGAAAACACACTTATTAATATTATATTCCATTTCTACCAATAGATCCCCCTAAATGTTACACATTGGTCCTTTAAATTATGGACGTTAATTCAAATAGGTCAACATTGACTTCTGGTTTCACACTGGATGTGAACAGTGGTCTCCTGGGTGAAAGTTTGTTTGACCCATCCACTCTGACTTCCACGAACTTCTGCAGACTTTGATTAAAAAAACTATTTCTGATACGTGAAACTCAAACGTAATGTGGGAGAAAGTTTCACTCGAAATGTAATCGACGATGCAGTTTCGTTGTATGGGGAATGTCATTTTCATTTTTCTTCAAATGTCTTTTATGAGTAACCCATATCAGAATATCATAATGATATTTGCACCATTTGTAAAACAAATTGTAACACCTACTATAACCTATAACCTAACAATTTTTTGGCCATTAATGCAAAACTTACTGCTAAATTATGATGATATGAAGAGAGATATTGAGTCCTTTAATTATAAAACAGTAATTTTAGTCTGTGATGTGACTGCCTTCGAGTTTGACTTTGTTGAGCTGAGTAACTTTTTCTTGTGTTTTGAAATTAATGACTTTAGTGAAGGATTCTTTTAATAGGGGACTTCAAAATAAGTTTACATGAACTGAATGAATTCATTAATAAAAAAACCCCATTTATTTGTACATTGATTATTCATTAATCATGACAAGAGTTTACAGTGTCTAACGTGTGCCTTGATGCAAAAACAAAACCGTAATCAATACAAGGGCTCACGTATTTCCATCATCATGATTACTTGTTAGTAACCGTATTCATGTATTCATTGTAGAGATTTGTTGTTTATTTAGGGTTCCAATTAGTTGTTACCTCGGCAACCGCTGCTCTTTCTGGATCCATGGAGTAGTCCGTGGTGGTCTGCAGCTCAACAAACTGACTACAAACTGGCTCATCAGAGCTCAGATCACATTCCCTCTGATGAGAATTTCAAGTATTGTCATCATTAAAGGAACATGCATGTTTTAAATATCAAACACTCCTTGTGGCCTTGACCGGGCTCTGGTTTGGCATGACAGAGGTTTGTAGATGTAGAAAACGCATGAAAAATTAGGAATAACTTTTCGTAAGATATCATACGAACTGTTGTATGAGGAAACATTGCTTATAGTGTGAATGCAGCATAAGGAGAGTGTATAACAACGTTTGTTAAGGTTAACGACAGAGGACTTTGGTGATTAGACCCATATTGATGCATTTTTCAACAAGCATAGGCACATGAACATAGGAGATAGGTGGCATCCCCCAGAGTCTAGACGCTGCTGGTGGTGGAGTAGAGCCAGATCTTCCTCATAGTTTCATCAAGTGGAGCTGCCAAGCAGACTACAGCTGCTGTCCTCTGAGAAGGAGCAAACTTTTTCTGAGCCACAGTTAAAGCCTTCAGGCTGTGAGTGATGATATATTCAGTGGACTATTTCTCATGACTTTAACACATTTGTGGCACTTTATCTGAAGGTGGTGAATTGTGCCTTTTTAAGAGTGCTGTATAGTGTTTTGATAAGGATGGAATAATTGGAAAATGGGATTAATTAACCACTCAAGACCCCAAGACGAGCGCCAAGGTTTGAAGCAAATTTTTGTAGTGTCCAAACGGCGGTACTACAACTTCCGCGTCCGTCACGTGATGCCATTGGACCCAAAAAGACTTTTCCCCATAGACATACATTGGGAAAGAGACGTCTGTAAATTACAGGTTTTTTGTTGTTGAGGTAACTGAACACTTGAATAGTCCTTATTTAAATCATTAGGTCCTAGAAGTTGTAAAACACACTAATAGCTGAATCCAGAGTTATATCTCTTCCTCCGTTCATGTGAATGAGACCCAGACCGCGGCTGGACCGAGGGCCTGGGAGGCGGAGTTAAAGGAAACGCTACTGTGCCTGCTCCATGGGCCCAATGGATGTGGAAGATCGTCAGAAGATGCGGGTAATTTTACACTCGGAAGTCAAACTTTTTTTTGCTTCATGCACCACTGAGCAACGTTCATAGCAATGAACGGGGCCCCGCATCCAATGCTGTATCCAGTTCTCTTTATACATCCATGATGCCGCTACTCACCTCCAATAAAGCACACATTTGTGCCGCTTGTCCAAATATACGAATAGACTCAATGCTGCTCCTTGTGGCCAAGGGGGGCAAAACAGTCACAAAGAAATTCAATTTTAACTCTGCACAATTCTCTGTTGCTGCCAAATGTCTGGATCTTTGCTTAACTTGGAAAAAAACAACATTTAATTGCAGTTAAATGTTGCATGAATGAATTTTGAATCGTTTCATGCTATTTCATGTATCCTTTATCATAAAGTCTTCATTGTATCACAAATTATTAAAGCTTTGACTTGTAGATGATGTTACACGGATCACATTTCAGAACATACCTAAGGCTTTTTTGTGTGTATCACATGAGCTCATAGCTCCAATGGCGCCCTCCCCCATAAAGGCACTGCCACTGTTTTAGTTACAACCTTGAGATGAGAGTGTACGGGTCCCCGAGGAGCCACTGGAGGAGGGGTCGTTATCATTTTTGGCAGTCCTCCCATGTAAACCCAAAGGCCCTCCTCCATATTCATCAGGGGTGATTATGTGCTGACCTCCGTCTGCCGTTAATCCTGAGCTGATGTATGCCCACCAGGCAGGCATCATGGAGGAGGGCGAGCAAGCCTGACACCACGGCCAATTAGATGTCTCTGAGGTGAGAGAGAGAGAGGGGGGAGTACTAGAGAGATGGCATTCATATCAAAGGCCTCTATATTAATTTGTGATTACGATAGTGATTGATTTTATTAAATGTCATTGATACAAATATGTGTTTAGAAGACACCAGTTTAATATCCAGAATGCAGCACATATATTTAAAAAAAGATACTGTAAAAGGCAAGCAAATGGTTTTCTGAACGGAAAATATGAAATACAATAAAAGGAGATTTTTTAAAAAAGACAGAAAATACGACACATTTATAAACAAGGCAGCCCGTTCGCACGAAAACGCGTATGAATGCCACCATAGTGCACAAGGCATTTAACGTGCAATAAGTACACCTTTCTTGATGTTATTTGTACGCCATGTATTTTGCATTGACTTTAATGTAAATGCATCCGCGTATAAATGCTACAGCAAGAGTTAGTGAAGTAGTATTACTTACTTATCAATCAATCAAACTTTATTTATATAGCACCTTTCAAACAAGTCAAATGCAATGCAAAGTGCTGTACACACGATTGACAAAATGTAAAATTTTAAAAATAGATTTAGAGACTAATGGTGGGTACGTATGGTGGGTGGGTGGGGAGGTGTATGGGTCCAACAAACACCAGACTTTTAACCAGGAGACCGATGTTTGAGACCGGCGTTTTGTTTTGTAATTTACGTTGGTGACGTTATTTGTGACGTGTTTTCCGTAGTTGTTACGTTGACTTTCGTATGTATTTTACTTAGTTTAGGTGCTTATTTTAAGCCCAACCATGATGTTTTTCCTAAACCTAACTAAGACATGTGTAAGGGCTAAAATGCGTACTCATGACACACAGAATGTCTGTGTAATGTCGTGCTATTTTTACGCCTTCCTGTGAGGTTGAACAACGACAATATCATATATTTCAAAAATATGAAAATAAAGCAGATGATCATGAGATGCTAACGAATGTCTAAAGATGCAGTTGAAAGCTCAGGAAAAAGTGGAGCGTGAGTTGTTTTATTTGTCAAAGGATGTAAATAAAGAAAAATAACATAATAAAATCAAGAGAAAAAGCATAAGAAAGAGGGTTTTAAGAAGATTTGAAAAAACAGCAGCGACATTTCAAAATGAAAGAACACAAATTCCCATATCCAAATTTTTACCTTTATGTCTTTAGCAAAATTAATAAATATGTAACGCATATGTGTAAGAGAAATCTAACTGAAAATGAAATGTAACAAAGCTTTTGAGACAAAGTCAGCTAACTTAAATATATAAAAAATAATTTGTGGCTTGTATGGGACGACACACATCTGATTCCTGAATTTTATAGATTGACAGCAGAAAAAGTGTTTTCCAAATGTGAGTTAAAAGACTTAAGTTAAAAGGAATAATTTGGCATTTGGGGACATATATTTATTCTCTTTGCTGCCGGAGCTACTGGATGATGATTATCTTAGTTTAGCATAAAGAAGCTCATTAATTCACACTTTGTATTTTCTTTATTCTGTACACAAACAGAAGTGGTATCAATCTTCTCAGCCAACTCTAAATAAGAATGCATATTTCCCAAAAAAGTTGAATACATTGAATGAATTCAATTATTTGAATAGTCTCTGCAAACAGTCACCAGTCGATTCAGACAAGCTTGCAACATCTTGGTGCCAAAACTGTGACAACTATCTCAGGTATCATCACAACAACGCCGACATATTCCGGGAGCAGGAGTTCAGACAGACGTCTTGTCTTGTCTCAACATGTCATGCTGCATCATATCTAAAAGAAGGAAGGCAGTGCAGCCTTTCACTCTTCACACTGATTAGAGATCAACATGTCTGCGTCACATGGGAAAGAAAAACATGACATTTTTAGCTGCCTATAGGTCCTATAGAGAAACAGAGCAGAAAGAAGGTGTACTGGGGCGATAGACAGATGTGTCGGTGGTCAGATCACAGCTGGATCAATTCCCTGCTGTTTGGACTTGCCACATTAATATGAACACCAACACCCTGTGGGCTCCGAACATCCAATTTGGGAGCCGGAGAGCCAAAGAGAATCCATATCGGAGAGCTACACCAGCAGGGAGGGATCACTCTGTATCAAATTAACGGCACCGTAATTCATGTGCAATCCTGCTGCATTATTAAAGCCTCAGTGCTGCTTTTTCGTGACAAGATCAATTATGGTATGTTTTCTTTTCTAGGGTGTAATCAGTGGTGTAACCATGGAAAGTACGATTTAAAAGTATTATCTGTACATCGTAAATGGTCATCAGACTGCCACTCAAAATACAAACGCAGGTCGGTTTACCACCAAAACACTAAAGTAAACTTCTTTCTAAAGCCCTGTGATACATTCAAAGCAGATGTGAAGCTGAAATGACTGTCTGTGTCAAAATGCCAACTCAAAAATAATATTTTTCACAAGCTGTCCACAGCGACACAGGAATCCGTCTGCTTCATGTTTTGAATTGGTATTACAAGATTGAATACAGGTGATTTCACGGTGGATGAAACTAATGAATTTAAACTACTGTGTCTATTGATGTGTATGATGTGAGCTGTTGTCTGACTAAATTTCCCCTGGGACGGTGATTGTGATTGACGTCGCAGTGTCCTTGAGTGACCACGAGAACAAAAAAAAGATGTTTGTTTTGAGGTTACAATTTATTATGTGGAGGGCATGAGGCAGGATTACACACACAACAGAGCTTGTGTTCAATTAACTTGAGTTCACAAGATATATATCAATCACCTATTTGATCAATTTTATCATTTGTGTGAAAAAGCAGCCCATACCCCTTGAAAAGGCATGTGAGTGACACAATAATACGCCATGCGTTTAGTGTGCAATAAGAAAGCCTTTCTTGATTTAGGCGTGTCATTTGTACACCATGTAGTCTGTACTGACTGCAATGTAAACACATCCGCGTAAATATTCTACGCTCAGAGCTAGTGATGTAGAATTAAAGTGAGAAAGACTTCTTGCAGGTGGATGGGTCCAACACAGGACATTTAATCAGGAGGCCGGTGTTTTGTTTTGTAAGTTACGTTAGTGACGTTTGAGATGTGTTCTCCGTAGTTATGTTTCATTGTTTCCGTAAGTATTTCACTTAGTTTATATACTTATTTTGAGCCCAACGATGACGTTTTTCCTAAACCTAAATGAGTGGATTTGTTGCATCAACCTAACAGCGGATGTTCCCGTAGTTTTGTTGCATGGCGTACAAATGATGCATGAAGAGCCTAAAATGCACCCTATTGACACACGGAATGTCCTTAATGTGGTGCTATTTATACGCCTCCCCGTGAGATCGGGTTGGAAAAAGTTAACCTAAACATGAGTCCTTTGTGTAACTTCACTCACAAGACATAATTAATATAATACAATAATAATAAGTTCCATTTTCTTTTCTTTAAAGACTGAACAGTTTTGGTTATTTTTGATGAGAGATTTCTCTGGTGGTGTAGAGTGGCAAAGCCTCCGGTGTCCCCCATGGGACCTTATTTCAGAAAAAAAATATGTACGGTAGTCAATGGCGAGAGACAAATATTTTTTGATCCTGTTTGATTTGCGCAATGAATCACACATATGATGTTTGTCAATTTAACAGATAATTTTGCAAGTAAAGAAAGTCACAGTTTGTTGTAAAACTGTTGAAGGATAAGGGCCTTTACCCAACGGGGACGTGCTTTTTCATGCAATTAATTTGCACGTCAGTATATTTTTTAGAGCTGTTGTTTTTATCATGAATACTTTCACACAGAACGAGAATAGTATGGTGAAAAAGCAACACTTTTTCAAGGAGCAATGTTGAGATTTCTGAACTTTGGCACTGCGTATAAAAGCATCAACCAATGACGTCTCTCTCGCTGAAGCTACGATGCCTGTGTGTGTTTCATACTGGGATGTACTCACATGAGCAACAAGTCTCGATAAAAAAGACCAGGAGTCACTGGATAAAACACATCAGGTAAGATAACGTTTCATTTGCAAAACTAAATGATACTACGACAAACCTACGACAAACTTAGCCTTTCTTGACTATACTTTATTCCCCAAATGCAGCTATCTTGCCGACATCAATCCACTCTGAAAGGGTTTTGTGTTACATCCAACTGTGACAACACAATTCACTTTAAAATACTTAGTTAAAAAGTAAGCTAAGAGTAACTTTTTACAAACAGGCTACTGCGAATGTGAGGACGATTTATGGGGTCGAGGTTGGTGCCCTGTCGCCTTATTTTAAAGTTTCAATTTGGGTTGCACAAAAACAAACCAGTAAACAAAACAATCACACTCCCTGGTGATTTGCTTTCTACTGCTTTAGTTTCAGCATCAAGTGCTTGGACAAAAAAAGTTTTGTTTTTTTTTTCATTTCAAAATTGTGCAGTTAATTTAAAATTCACCTCCCCTTTGTAACACAGATTCAATAACCCCGGCCTCCAGGGATCCACCAGCCTATGAATGATAATCACTTGTAATTAACACTCAGCTGAGTTTCCCTTGTTTCCAAAACGTGGGAGTTAAAATCAGCCTCCCACCCTCCAACCTTTTCCAGCCTTTGACACCAACACCAGGATTAAATTGCCAGTGTGAAGACACTAAACAACTCAATTAAAACTGCCGGACTCCATCAGCGAACGGAGAGCAGAATTCAATGATTCACTGATTTGCAGCAGGCAGATCCTGTCTGGGATAACGCGCTGTGGAAGATGTGTATTCTCCGCTGCGTGTCCGATGCTTAAGTACCTGTCCAGTTCAATCAGCGAGTGAGGAGTGAATTACAGGAGCAGGACGGGTCTATCCTCTGGAGCACACAGCTTTTTACTCAGCACAAAGTAATAGCTGGCTTTCAAGGGCCTTAGAAGAAGAAACTTTAACTGACATACATATTTAATTATTAGTTGACTGGCAAGGGTTTTCAAAGGTTCTCATTTAATCATTTTGGTTGTTGGTAGGTTTACATTTGCCACCAAGAGGTATGCTTTTAGAGTTGATTTCAATTTGCAAAACAACAACAGTTGGTGCTAGCCAAATGCAGGTAAGATAAAATAACACAGCATGATAAATAGGTTTTCTGAAAACAATATTTTAGACCATTTAGGAGCAGTTTTACATTTTCAGAAATTGGATTTTTTTTGTCAAGAGTTAGGTGAGTTTGTTCAGAGTTAGATGATTAGATTGTTTAAATGTTTTAAAGCAAGTGCAATGAGCTCGTGTTTACAACAGGGGAAGTCATGTGCACAATATGCTTGGTGTTCAAAGTGGTTAAGTCATGAGAACATTTGCTGCTGCTATGCACTGGCTATATAACGTTACCGTCGGCATCTAGAAGCCACAGAGGCTAACAATTTAGCAAGTTAGCAAGTGGGTAACATAATGCAGGAAATGCAAAAGCATAATGACAGAGGAAAAAGATGAGGCTGTTGAAGAAGGAATATCAACGTTTTCCTCAGACATATCATAACATTATGAGGAAAAACAATACAATACAACTAAAATGACAATATATTTACTAATTATGCACTGAATGAACTTCCAAGGCCTCCTCCATTTCTTACAACGTCAACAAACACGTCACAACTCGTAAACTCTGAGCTTTCAGAAACTTTCCACTTAAAAGGTCGTGAATACCAAAAGAGCGGGGCATTCATATGGACTCTTCTCGTGAACGCGGTAAACACGACCCCATTTGAAGGCACTGTTGGAGCCAGGCTAACTGTTTCCCCCTGCTTCCAGTCTTTACGCTAAATTAAGCTAATTGCCTCCCTCTAGATTTATATTATTAAGTTAAACACACACCACTCTTATAGTGCTGATTTTTTTTTTTTTAAAGATAAATGAGTAATAGGATCTAAACCTAAGTGTTCCCCCATTTTCGTTTATTATTTTAATGTACGGTGCACGGTGGTGTAGTGGTTAGCACTGGCGCCTCACAGCTAGAGGGTTGCAGGTTCGAATCCGGCTTGGGGCCCTTCTGTGTGGAGTTTGCATGTTCTCCCCGTGTTAGTGTGGGTTTTCTCCGGGTACTCCGGTTTCCTCCCACAAAGACATGCAGGTTAGGTTAATTGTTGACTCTAAATTGCCTGTAGGTGTGAATGTGAGCATGAATGGTTGTCTGTCTCTATGTGTCAGCCCTGCGATGGACTGGCGACCTGTCCAGGGTGTACCCCGCCTTCGCCCAATGTCGGCTGGGATCGGCTCCAGCCCCCCCCCGCAACCCCTAACGGGATAAGCGGTTGCAGATGAGAGAGAGAGATTTTAATGTAGTGTGATGAGCGGTTTTCTATAGCCTGGCCCCTTTACAAATCTCAGAAAAGGTGTATTTAATATCATTAATAATGGCTACATTCAGTTCAGGTGCACCACTTCGTGCTGGCTTACTGGGACACTTAAATTAACGTTATTAGTTCCACTTTTCCTGCTACCACGAGTCAGAGTGTCTGCCGTGAAAATGGCTCATTGTATTTGCTTTCATGCTTTGTTAAAGGCTCCTTATCTGTTTGTACAGAGGATTTAGTGTGCAGGAGTACAGTAAGTGTATACTTTAACCCTTAGAAATCTACGTAGAGGTAAATACTGCATTTTAGGTCGATTTATTCTGAAACTCTTTACAGAATGTGATGCCTGAACGGATGAGGCCTTTCTCCTCACTACATGTGTCGGCGGTAATTGTGTGAACTCTCGCCTTTCTTTGCTCGCTGTGTTTTTCTCTGCGTGAATAAGGTGTTGAAAGCGATGCGTTGTGCCCCGGCCCCCTCCCTCTTGGCCCTGAAGTAAAGCTGCAAGGTTTTCACAAGTAGAAATACACGTGTGTGTGTGTGTGTGTGTGAGAGAGAGTTACCAGTGTGTTAGCTTCACCTGCTCAATCTAATGCAATGAAATATAAAATCTTTGTATTAAATCCTGTCTTAATCTTGCAATCAGTTTCTGTTGACACTCTGTAAGGGGTGTTGATTCGGCTCTACAGTCATTCATGAGGCCGTCTTTAGTTAGTGGGGATTATTTGTTGGACTGCACTGTATCAAGAGGTATTTCTAATATTTTATCATTCTCATATATGCAAATAGGGGTTGACAAAATATTAAAAACATCTTTAAATTATAATGCTGTCCACTTCAACATCACCTCTAACTTCCACCTCACAAATGACCACATCTTTGGATATAAGCTATTTAAATGATATATATTTAAATATATTTAAATGCAGAATCGATATTTAAATACAGAATGAGTAGGATTTTCCTTTCTTATAGACTCATACAAAAGTAATCCTTCTCAATTATCACTTATAATCCACTAGAAGTGTGTGGTGGTGTCTGTTTCTGCAGAGATCCTGCAGGCCTCTGCCTGGATTTTATTATTCTGCTGTGTTCAGGATGTTTCTGGGCGTCAAACATATTGAGAAGGTGCCGGATTGTAAGCACGCATCAAAGAGGAAGCTACAAAAATTGTAGCCACAGCCAACACACACCCGCCCTAGCTAATCACAAGCCGAGCACAGCCGCAGCTTGCTAGCGTGAGCCACCTAGCTGTTACGTTAGCACCACGGTATCTGTTTGACTAGAAAGACACAACAACTGTCCATAATATAACTACATTTATGATCAAATTGACACATGTCCCATTACACAGACTAATTAAAACCAAACTTATCAGAAAAATGAACACTTGAACATATATCAGCTTGATAACAGCTACCTAAAATGACAGAAACCATCTCCACTAACAGGGAGGAGGCGGGGCTTACGACCTATACTGCAGCCAGCCACCAGGGGGCAATCCAGATGTTGTGGCTTCACTTTTAGGGAGCTGTCATGTCGTCTATCTTTATATAGAGTCTATGGCCTACATAAATAAAGCTTTGGGTCCAATTGTGGAGTAAAACATGCAGAAGAGCAGAAAAAAAACATAAGATCTGACTATAGTATTTAACAGATTAGTTATTTCTTTAAAAAAGCAAACCTATGATGTTTCTGAATCATTATAGCATGGTGACTAATATTATGTCGTTTTTATAACAGAGGCAGACTTTCTGACTTCCCCCAGTGAACAATGTGCACTCACAAAAACTATTTGAATATCAGAGTAAGAGTAATTCTTGCTGTTTGTTTTAACCTTCATAATGGATGGGTGGGGTTGACCACAGAGCATAATACAAAGAGTGCCAGAAAGTTGAGACAACAACAGGAAAAGTATTTGAATGTCAGTTTCCTTGTGACTGACAACTGAGTCGACACTATCTGATTCATGTGGCCACTCCCACCTGCCGGGCAGCTAAAACACACAGTGAGGTTTATTTACATATAACTGACTAAGGTCAGTTCAGGTCAGGTAATAAATCTACACTACAGGAGTGTTGTTACGTTACAATCTTCTCAGTCTCCGTGAGCTGGTTTCACATGTTTCACTGGCTATGAGAATAAACAAGATAATCTTGTCAACAAACCACTTTGAAAACTGTATAAACTCATATCTTCCATGAGACAAATGGGAAAAAGACCTCAACATCCACCCCAATAACCACTTATGGAAGAACATCTGAAATAACATCTTCAGCATGTCTAGGAATACTAACAAAAGACTAATACAGTACAAGATAATTCACAGAACACCCATCACACAGCACAAAATGCACATAATAGGATTTACTGGATCAGACATGCACTCAATGTACAGTCGACGCAACTGCCGACTACCTCTGGCTCTGTCCCACAATACATTTCTGGAAAGAAGTAACCGTCACATTATCCTTGTTCCTTGGCTGCAGTATTCCATTACACCCTTCAATGTGCATACAAGGCAATTTGGATAATATACTCAGCACATGTTCAGCACAAATCGTAATACCTAACTAAGTAGTTTTGTTACCTAATCCTAACCAAGTTGCTTCCTGTGAAAGACTGTATGTAACAAGCGTAAATTGACACGTGTTGCTGGACATTTGTAGGAAAATGAACGAAAAGGATGAACAACTTTTTTCGTATAAGATATCATACGAACCGTTGAGAGTACGTTGAAGATATCAGATGAATGTACTGTAATAATCAGTGATTTGTGCCAGTTAAAACCCACCATTTTTTTAATCCCCACATCTGAAAACAAGCACAGAACGTGTTTCAACTACAGATGGGATCCTTTCTGAATTATATCTTAACTAAGGTAGACATGACAGTGGGAGGAGGAGCGAAGACTTTAATTTGGACCATCTGGATGCTGGATTAGACACCTTAGTGCTTCCATTCAATAAACAGTGTGGGGGAAAAAAAAAATCATTATTGATTGGAACAAAAGCCAGGCGGGAACAGATGCTCTATCAATCCCCTAAAAACTGCAATCTCCACATGTCAGAGAGAAGAGTGATGAAAACATAAACACACAAAGATTACCGGGTTTGAATATTATTTCAGTCAGTTGTGAGTAGATTTTGGATGATTGGAGGAATGATTTCAAGGCAGAACTCATAATTCTTCCTGCCACATGCAGAGTTTTAGTAAGTTTAAGGCTTTATGTTTTGGGAAACCATTCCTTCCGCAAAATAAAATCATCTTTGTTGTTTTGTGGGAGTGAGAAGCCTATAAAGCAAACTGTTTTGAAAGCCTTGCTGTTCATGACGCACAGCTACTTTGGGGTTTCTTATTTTATCACTTAGTGTTGACTACAACACGACTGTACGCTGTTATTTCAGAAGTGGCTCCACTTGAACTCTGTCGAGGTGAGCAGATGTGGAAAGAGTTGTGTCTCCTTACAGATAGAATCTGATCCGCTGTAGTCAAAACAAATACACAGCAAGGACACAATCCAAGGTTGAAGGAGAAAGGGAGGAGATGTTAATCATCACAACAGAGTACTATTTTATACACCACTGTAGAGGACATTATCTGCTCTCCACGTGTCATGTCATTGCCTTCACTTGGTGCATAAAAAGATGGCACTGCACGTCAAGGCAGCTCCTGTTATCTTGTGGCTGTATTTTTGTTTTTTTTAAAGTGTAACTCCACCTTAATATTCTGCTAAAACATTTGCTCCCAGCATATTTTAGAAATGCATGAGAGAAGTGAGGGAGCATGCAAGTGAGGTAGGAGACGCGGCCTAGTATCCACTTAGTGTAGACCAGCCATGAGAAGCTACTCTCAGACTCCCGGTTTCTCTGCTGGAAAGACTGAGTGTCTGATGGAGCTTTAATAGTTACTAGAAGCACGTTTATGGCCTTTTGAGCGAGTCACTGCGTTGGTACCTGTGTTGTAGCTTGGATGTGGGGGACTGTCAGTACATAGCCATAGCCGTGCTGTTTATCTTGGTTAACGTTTGTTAGCCCTATATAGCTTGTTAAAGTCTGAATGGAGCCCAGGTGTTGTGTTTAATCAACACGTTCTCATCCCAACTCGTCACTTACCTCCGCTTTGTCATGCCCCTTGGCGTCACATTATTTTCGGCATCAAAATCACTATAGAACTACATGGTTGGGCTTAAAACTATACTACGTTTGTACAGTGAAAATGACACTGAACGTTGTGAACACGGGACATAAAACGGACAGATTATTGTAACTTGAAATTGAAACATAACACACGGGACCCATCCACCTCAACCTCCCACCCACGCACCCTGTGTGTCTCTTTCGCTCTTTAAACTACGTCACCACAGCACTTTCTCGGAGTGTTTAATATTGACCCGGATGTGTTTACATTGTAGTTATGTTTCATACATGTATGGAGGACTGAGATAGCTGGAAGCTCCACTGGAAAGCCCATCTGAGGACGACCCAATGATATCAATTCTGATAGTTGTATTATCACTCTTTTACATCCACTGCTATTGATTTTTGTTATTAGTCCTACTAGTATTAGTTATTACGGCTTCTGGGCTATTATTGTGGTTGCGCTCTCTCTCTCTCTCAACCCAACCAGTCAAGGCAGATGGCCGCCCACCCAGAGCCTGGTTCTGCTCTAGGTTTCTACCCACTAAATGGGGAGTTATTCCTGGCCAAAGTGCGTTGCAATGCTCTTGGTGGGATCTCTTGTTGGGTCTCTAAACTATACCGGTACAGTATAGTATACAGTCTAAGACCTGCTCTATATACTGTATAAAGCGTCTCAAGATAACTTCTGTTATGATTTGACGCTATATAAAACTAAATTGAATTGAACTGAATACCGGCGCTAAAGGGTGCCTTGTGCAGCGGTATCGAATGCCGACAGCCATGACAAAGCATCGGTATTTGACGCCCTGGGAATGAGAACAATAATTTACTGCCACTGCAGAGAAATCTAACTATAAATCAAGGAATCTCTGTCTGTCTGTAAGTGTGTGTGTCCTTCGTATATCTCGAGAGCTGTTCATCCGATCTACTTCACACTTGACGGGTGTATTGCTGGGGACACAAGGACGTGCAGTGTGGAAGTTGGTGCAATTTGGATACGTGACACGTTTGACACATTCAATATTGATTAACTATGAAAGCGAACAGCGCTCTGTGCAGCAGCGGGGGCAGGGTCACAGCTCGTTGACTGCAGTTCACATTTGCTGCTGGATGCTGGATATACTAATGTACATACTAATACTCTTATTCATTTCCCTGTAGTCAACAAATGATGAGAGGTCCTCGACAACTTCAGGGGGCCAAGCAATCGGCCCGCTCTGAACTTGCATTCCGAATGGCCACACCGTCTGAACGGCCATGCCATCTGAACAGGCACGCCCCTTGACAAGGCTGCAAGCAGCAATACTTGGAGCCAAGCAATCGGCCCGTTCCGAATGATAAATAGACATCTACAAATAGATTAGTAAAATAAATTACATTTTTTTACCAGCTGGTTGTAGATTAAAGGAAAAGTGTATAGGTTTAAGGTTTATTTATTTTTACATTCCATTTCAATAGTATTTGTTGATGTATTTTATTACATTTGTATTACTTTATTTGGTGCTCAGTATAATGGTGTTTATTTTGAAAAATATTTATGAGCTTCAGCTTCATGCTGTTATCTAGCAACTCTGAATTATTTCTGTATGAACAGGAAAAAGCATTTTATTACTTGAGCTGAAAAAGTTCCAGGGAAACAATTACAGATGGATGTCAGAGGTTTGTCTTAAAGAGATATTGCTGTCCTCCACTGCGGATTGTACGGGTTCATTTTGACACAGACTTTCCATCAGAGCTGTATTTAGTATAAAAACGGAGCTTTGTTCGCTCCACTGTGTGGGAGTCTATCCCACCACATGTGCTCATATTTCACTTAAAGCTGCAGAAAAAGATTCCAAGGTGGTGAATCTTATAATAACTGGTGTTACTGCATGTGGAGGAATTAAATATGAGGCTAAGGTTTGGTGTACAAATCAGCTACTCGTTGATCACCGCAGCCACTTGTGTAATGTTTTACAGTAAAAAGAATAACTATAAGTTGCATTTCAAATGTATTCTCCATCCACTCGTGCTTTAGCGGTTCAAACAAGGCATCATATATTCTCTTTGGGCCTTCACAGTCTGAGGAGGCCTCAAAAATAGAAACAGCAAAGCCTGAAATTATACTATCTAAGGCTCTGAAATATGGATCACAGAAATGGGCGCATGAACGAGTAATGACTCACACACCCACCACACTCATTTGCCTACCAAGGTTTAGTTTTAATGGTACTGAATTTAACTTTGTAACATCCAACCTTGGCAGAAATAGCTTGATAATGTGACTGATTTAGCTCAACGGCTCCAGAAGCAGAACTGGGTAGACATAGTGTGAGCCTAACGTGGATGTACAGATGAGGAAAAGAACACCACCTAGAGAATATCAAACTTGACTAATCAACTTGTTCTCATTCTCGTCACATACGGAGGCTTGGTCAAGACCCAATGGCATCATATAGGCAACAAAACTACTTGGTTAGGTTTAGTAAAAGATTGTGGTTTGGGTTAAAATAAGTGTTTATGACGTAGGCTACGTAACTTGACGTAAGTTAAATACTTTATGTAAAGCCTGGTCTCCTAAAAATGACGTTCCCATACAACTAAACCGCATTGTGAATTATGTTTCGAGGGTTTGTTTTTGACGAATCACAAAAACATTCTGTGATTCGTCAAAAAATAATAAAATAAGTCAATGTTGACTTTTGGTTTCACATGGGACATGAACAGTGGTTTCCTGGGTGAGAGTCTGTTTGATCCATCCACCCCGACCTCCTCCCTACGCGGAGTTTGCCGCTCTTTATATTATGTCACCTGACTTCTGGAGCAGTTGCTGTGAGCTTCTAGTATTGCCTTGAATGGGTTTACATCAGAGTTAAAGCCCGGTGCATCTCATACAGACACTGAAGGGTGTCCATTTCTGACAAGTGAAGCCAATGCTGAAGTGCCTTAACCTTGCATTCTTTCTAACAGCCAGCAGGGGGCGACTCCTCTGGTTGCTAAAAGAAGTCTGATTGTATAGAAGTCTATGAGAAAATGAGCCTACTTCTCACTTGATTTATTACCTCTATAAACATTGTAAACATGAGTTTATGGTCTCAATCGCTAGTTTCAAGTCTTCTTCAATACAGCATGATGCTCATTTAGTAAATTATGGTCCCATTTAGA